>CAJQZM010036881.1:3246-21442 GCA_907164665.1 Colias nastes
GCTGTGCGTTGATAGATCACTATATCAGTCACCTTTGAGTTTTATATAATATATAGATATAGATATAGATTATTATGATATCAATGACGTTTCATAGGTGTATCGTATAAAACAAAATCGCTTCCTGCGGTACCAACCTTAAAAACTGCGAAACGAACTCTGATGCCGCTTTTTTAAATATAGAGTGATTCAAGAGGAAGATTTATAATATGTACCTATTCCTTGCTTAATTGCACACGTATAAAGCCGGGACGAATCGCTTGTTCTTTTAAAAACATTATCGACAGTTTAATTTTTTGTGAGATGAAAAAAAAACAAATACTTGTTATTCTATCAAATTAATCGTCCATACAGCACAATTTGTTAAAATTTCATCAACTGCGACAAATAACAAATAATATTTTGTGTAAAAATTGTTTTGAAAAACGAGTGAAAAAATTAAAAAAAAAACAATCACGATTTTCAATTTTCGCTAATGGCAATCTCGTCTATCGATTTGATAAAATCTATGGTCATTGGTTTCGCCAATCAACTAAGTGTTATGTTATCTGCTTGGTTTTGATTCTGTGCGATTTTGATTGAATGAATGTGACTAGTTGATAGACCAGGATTTGCTTAATTTTACTACGCATTTATCTATATATTTAGGTAACGAAAAAAACATTCAAACGGATTTTGGTTGTTTTAAAGTTTGAAATGTAGGTAATAAATTAAATAATTACCTAATAAATTTCTTTTGATAAAAATATTGAATACTAGCTTCCGCCCACGACTTTGTACGTGCATCCCCGTTTTTGGCATTCTTTTAATATGTTTTTAAATATTCAAATCAATTTTCTTGTATATATATATATATATAAAACTCAAAGGTGACTGATATAGTGATCTATCAACGCACAGCCCAAACCACTGGACATATCGGGCTGAAATTTGGCATGCAGGTTAGGACGTAGGCATGCGCTAAGAAAGGATTTCCCGAATTTTTTTATTTATTAAAAGGTCTAAAATTCCATTGTATTATTGTAGAATGTAGAGGCTTTACAAAGTTTTCCAAATAAAATTAAATATATTGTAATTGAACGAGGCAAGTTTTGAAGTAATTTGGGACCAAATGTATGCAAATGACTTTATCTTGTCCATCTTTAGAATTCATTCGTATATATTGTTACTAAGGTTTTGTTCTGAATTACAATTTTGTATAAGTTTTTCATTATTCTAAGGGAATTTTTAAATAATATTTAGAAACTTTAAGAACAATCCAACTTATAATTAGATCTAGTTTTTCCACTGCGGCTGCGTTCGCTTCAAATTAGTAGATACCTATTGGGCAATATAATCTTTGCAAATAAAAACAATATTTTTACCCTGGTAATTTCGAAATAAAAAATTGCCTATGTATAGTTTACTACGGATTGAATTCAAAATCAATATATACTTATTCTACTCGATTCAATGCTTTGTTAAATTTCATCAAAATCGATTCAGCCATAGATTAACATATCAAAACGCACCTGCAAACATACATTGTCACATTAATTATATGAAAACAAAATTTGAACAGTACTATAATATATAAAAACATATTTGAAGTGAGACTCCTTTGGGCACGTTGAGAGTAAAATTTCAAGATCACGATTTTGATATCTTTGAATATTGCCAAAGAAGTTTCACTTCTGACACTTGCTCGGCACACACGCTCTTTTATTTAAAAGCGGGTAGAATAAAAATCCAACGCTAAAGGTCGCCTTACAATACAAGAACAAAGGAAAAGATAGGAAGCCCTGGTTCCGCCGCCGCTTCCTCAATATCTTAAGTACGGTTACCCTTATTTATTGTTAAGTAGCTCTTGATCTAAAATATACATTGTTTTATATTCAACCGACTTCAAAATAGAGGGACGGGATTTGTTATATAAGTTTAATAAACTTACCTACGTAATATATATAGGTACCTTCTTTTTATTACTTGTTGTGTGTACGTACAAATAAATGTTTCTTTGAATATAATGACCATATTTAGGAAACCTGTATCAATGCAGTGGAAACAAAATATTTCTGATGAAAATGGTGAATTTATCAATTATTACACGTTTTATATCGAATTTTAAGTTTGTGTAATTGACTGTGAGTGCGTGTGTTTGTTTGTAAAAGTATTTCCTAAGCCGCCATTTGCAATTTCTAAAGAGATACCAATATTTTTTTATTTATTGAAATTCGAAAATCGAAAAAATTACGAACTGTCTAAAATTCCAAACAAAATATGTTTACGTCAAGCGTATACATACGGCTTATAACTACGACTTACTTTACATTGTATACCCATATCTTGTTTTTAATAAGCACCCAAGTCCCATTGAGGATCTTGGGACGGATCTAAGTCCTATATAATAAATATTCATAGGTCCCAAGACTGGTAATGGTGAGATTATGCTAATTTAGCGGCCCTGGCCTGACCCTTTGTGAATTTTCCAGAAAAAATTGATAAATGTTGCGTAAGTATTTATAATTAATGATAGGAATGTTTCGTGGATATTTTAATGATTTTATTTTATGACTAGCTATTCCCCGCGGTTTCACTCGCATTGCTCCGCTCTTGTTGGTCTTAGCGTGATGATATATATAGCCTTCCTCGATAAATGGGCTATCTAACACCGAAAGAATTTTTCAAATCGGACCAGTAGTTCCCGAGATTAGCGCGTTCAAACAAACTCCTCAGCTTTATTATATTAATATAGATTAAATCACTCACGACCATGTTTAGATCATTATATTATGACTGATATCTGATATTATTCTTGACTATACCGCCTTTAGTACACCGACACATTCGCGTGCGGCAGCGAAACAACGAAAAATCTGTCAGTAGTGTGGCAGGATTTCGCATATGATATGTCTCACTCTAGCGCATAGATAGATGAAATAGTTGCGTCCTTGTCAGTATTGTTTCGCAAGGAACTGCGAAATGGCCATTACACAGACGCATTGCGAAAAAGTTGCGAAAACATTGCTGTGTACTAACGTTCCGCAGATATTTCGCTACGCAGTAGTTTCGCAGAGATTCGCTGCCGCACGCGAATGCGTAGGTGTACTAACGGCGTACAGAAAGCAAATAAGTTTCGAATATTGATTGATTTTGACATGATACTTTCACCATTAGCTACAGTGTACTTTAGTGACACAGGCTTTTTTTTCCTCGAGGGGAAGGTAGGGCGGGCGCTATAACATTATGAAAAGCTCGCTGGACTTAAGTTTTGACTTTTTTTAATAATAAGTAAATGTAAGGTAGAAATTTTACTGGCATAATGATAACAAATATAGATATTTTATGTTTTTGCATAATATAATTTCTAACGTCGGTTTATTTCATTTCGACGTCTTAAAGCAGTATTATTTCCAGTTTGTAAAAACAGCACTATACAGGAAGTGGTCTAGCCCCCTCCCCTATTTACATCATTTTCATGGGTAAGATTGTCAATTTTCACAAACAATGCTCCCCTAGTATAGCCTATATTCCGCATCTTGACCTTAAAAGGTCATATTCAACGGAGCCGTGTAATGAAGAGACGTCTTGAGTATACTAATCTTTATTAGTCAATGCACAGATATATGATACTGGAAGCGACTATTGATTTTTGTGAAGAAATCACAGAAGTAGAAATTTATGTTTTACGCAGTAGTTATAATTGTTTTATATATTTGTGTGATGAACATCGATGTTTGCTCTGTGTCTGGGTGTTCATCTATACTATTTAATATTATAAAGCTGAAGAGTTTGTTTGTTTGAACGTACTAATCTCAGGAGCTACTGGTACGATTTGAAAAATTATTTCGGTGTTAGATAGCCCATTTATCGAAGAGGCTATATATCATCACGCTAAGACCAACAGGAGCGGAACTACGCGGGTGAAACCGCGGGATGCAGCTAGTTACCTTTTTATGTACTTTTTTAAAATTATAAATGTAGGTATGTTTATCAGCCATTTTGGTTTCCATAACACAAGCGAACGCTTAGTATGGGAACAGAAAGAGCCGTGTGTGGAAAATGTACGGAAATATTTATTTATTATTTATTTATAATATCTATGGTGCATATATCTAAGTTTCTATAAGTCATAAATCAACAATTTACTATATAGGTAACTAGCTTTCCGCCCGCGGCTTCGCCCGCTTTGTCTAAAACATAATAAATTATATACTAAAACCTTCCTCTTGAATCATTCTATCTATTAAAAAAAACCGCATCAAAATCCGTTGCGTAGTTTTAAAGACATAGGGACAGAGAAATCGACTTTGTTTTATACTATGTAGTGATTATGGAGCAAAATAATAGATAAAGCCTACATAGAATATAAAGTTTATTCATATAAGTGTTTAAGTCAACACCATTTAGAACAATCAATTAATCAGCAAAACCGTACATTTAAAATGTATTTGAACGGGCTATCAATATCAAAGCGTGACTAGACCCCGCCTACTAAAATATTCATCCTAAATCGTTAAACCTTCGTTATTTGAACGATGGAAATCCATTTATGAATAGTAAACGTATTGAAACAAGCAATAAATTACATACTCGTTTACTAGTTGTCACTAACTATCAGTAAAGCACTTTGAAGTCTTACTAAATTTTTAACATTATCTTATAAATAATTAATTATCGCATATTATGCAAAAACGTTGTAATCCGGTATAATTTGTTAGTTTCCTTTTCGATACACAAAAAAAATTGCAAAGCCTTTTACTATTAGACAGTAATTGCCTCAAAACGCAATGTTAGTTAAAAATGTAACAACACATTAGATAGATTTTTATATACAACTATGAAATAGATATTAATCATTATCTATATCCGTGTTGATACCTTAATAAGGCTAGCACAGTTGCTTATGTGGCATCTTTGTGCGAACCTCCCTTAATTAGAAATTACGATGGGCTTTAACAATATTAAACGTAATTGGTATTAATACTCTATCACACCCCGGACACTCCATACAAAATGATCGTTTTGACAGTCACACTGTAGAGACTGCAAATGTGTGTGTTAACGCTTTATGGTTGGCACATTTGTGACTAGCGTAAAAAAAAATTCGCGTTTTTCTGATGAAATACATCCGTAAACAGCACAATATCTAACCATTTTCTACGAAAAACGATAATCACAAATCCAAAATAATAAAATTACTTTAAGTCAATTTGATTAATGTTGTCAATCTTCGTTGCGTATCGTCCTTGCAGAAAAATATGGCCCATTGTATGTCTGATCGCGCGGGGGTGAGGTAAGTTTAATTTTGGCGGGAGGCGGAGAGTGTCCGTTCTGTAGCGTTTAGCTACTATTATGTATTCTGTGACTCTATGATGCATGAAAATAAATAATTACGTAGGCTTTTTCTACAATATCGTAAGATCGTATAGTGTTTTAGATTAATGTTTTTTTTTTAATAAGCGTCTGAAATATTCTTATATATTTCTGAGAAAACTTTTATAAATAAATTAAACAAAAAAAAATAGAGACAGATTGTATCTTTGATTTATCTTAGAAATGAAGGGTGAAGGGCTTTAAATTAATTAAGGGTAAAAGTTTATAAAATATAATGACGACTGTGCGATTTAAGCTAGTAATTATACCAAAAATACGTAAAACTATGCAATTAGTATATAACACTTTTCTATGCATTTATTACATAATCTGAACATAATATATTTATACCACAGAAAATAACGTATTATCAAGAAGACATATAAATTAGGTAATTATTGTAAATGAACACCGCAAAAAAGATCATTCATCTAAGTATGAAGCTTTAACTGTTATTATATAAAAAAGATAAGCAATAACACTTCTATTTTACGAAACTATAAAGAAAACGATTCTCATAATAGTTTACTTGCCCATCCGTGCCCTTTTATTTTATCAAATATAGCAGGTGATGTTTATAAAACTACGTTCGTGCACAGCCAATTTCTCGCTTCGACAGTTCGATTACTATACGTGTATCGATATTTTATATCGACTAACGTACAAAGCTTTGTAGTTTTATAGATTTAAATAAGAGTCACGAGTTGATTCTAAGGGATTATGTAAGACACCACGATAGGCTAATACCTATTCTTAGCGATTAAATTCTTAATATTCTTAGCGATCCGGCCCCGCTTCGCCCGTGGTCCATGCTTACGTTTTTTATCCATAAGAACCATCGTCATACTTCAAGGAATATTATTAAAAAAAATTAACGAAATCGGTTCAGTCGTTCTCGTTTTGCGATTAACAACACATATAGGGATTCATTTTAAATTATATAGATTGATTGTCCGGACTTTATCTGGTTAAGTATAGAATAAAAATAAAGACTGTATTACTCGGTAACGATATATTATCTTTCTAATGGAAAAATAATTTCAAATTATGTAGAGCAGTTTTTGAGTAAACTCGCAGCGAAATAACGATTTTTTTTGTCTTATAGTTTTACCTTGTACACATAGTGAAAAACATGTATTTATATTAAAATAAATAAAATTAAATGTAGTTATAGACTACGAGAAAGTATATGGAAGATTGTTTCGTTGGCAGGCATTCTACCGTGAAAACAAGCTTCTTGGTGAAAACTCATTGTTATATAAAAACAAGGTTCCTTTATTTTTATTTCATGGACTGTCGTCTATTGTCAGTGTCAATTTTTTCCCCAGCGTAGGTGAAGTCAAAGGGAAGATTAGATCCGTATAAACATACATTAGTTTTTCTTACATACAAATATTCTTATTGTGTGACAAATAAAAAATTGTTTATTTTCTTTTCATTTTTTTCTTGTAAGACGAAAAATATTATGATTATGGATCTTAATAACGAATATGAGCAACTCCTCATTAGTTTAATTTACACACACATAGATATACATGCAAACACGCTTTCAAGCTGATGAGTTCTGAAACATCTCAGTGAAAAAGTTTATTTTAATTTACTCATTAACACAATCAAAACACAAACACACACAAGCGCACTCACACAAACAAGCTGAAGCTACTTGGAGACATTAGACTGTGTGCATTTCACACATACAAACTGACAATCTTTATACTTTTGTAGCCCTCACACTATAATTTACACACATAATAATTAATTAACGGCTTTACTTACGTCGAAATTAATCAAATATAAACGATTGCTGACACACGGAGAGACGGATGAAATATTATATCAATTCATACTGGAATAAATTGTGACTCATTGGATATTATAAAGCTGCCAAATACTACAGTGGTGTTATCGAAAATTATGTGACAACTGAAAAAATAATGGCCGCTATTTTTACGTTAGATAGAGCCAAAGCTGTGACTATTTTAAAATTTTAACAAATATTTTTCTGAAGAAAGAAAAGTTATGACTCTTCACTGTATAGTTGTATGTTACGATTAATGTTTTGCTCATATTATATTATACTAGACAAGATTTTTTATTGTGCGCCCGTCAATAAGGAGATTTTAGTTTCATTTTGGTAAGAAAAGCCAAGGGAAAGATTATTTATATTCGCTCTACATTACCTCTGATACTTCATTAGTTATATAATAAGTAAAATTTTATTATAAAATTGACATTATTTTAAAAGAGCAACTATGGAGTTTCTTGCCGGTTCTTCTCCATAGATACTGCTTTCCGATACGGTGGTAAATGTTAAAATATATTATGACTATTCTGTGCTTAGAAGAAGTCTAATTGAATAAATAAATGTTTCAGTTTGAGTACTTAAACGACCTATTACTACAGAAAATACCTTCTATCTATTACCTAGAATTTATTCATAAATCGTTATTAGACAACTTTCACAAATTTATCCTCGAATTTTCACAAAAACAAAACAATTTCAGAACTGAAATAAATTAGAAGATGTAATTAATAACTCAAATAGTTATTTATAATTGCCATCAATTCAGCTAAGTCAGCTAAATACAGATATATAAGCGTTGGTAAATATATATTTTCTTTGAAGATCTCATTAATGAAAAGGGCCTTCATTACGAGGGTACTTGAAAAAGTTGTTTTTGTAAAACCACGATGAGCACACTATTATGATCCTTATGATTGGAGTGTTAAAGTTTAAATTCGCTGCCAGCAAACAATATTTTGTTTTATACGAAAGTATAGCGTTACATCAAAAATGAATGGGGCTAATTAAAATGAAATTGAAAAGAAAATATTTTTATCGCTTTGGGACAGGATGAAATTCTTCGTTTTGTATTGTAATATTGTGGATGTCTGTTTTCATTAGATGATGCCAATTGACGGAATGATAAGGTCAGATTAAGTAGAACTAATTTAGCCGTGATGGATAATAATAACTTTGCGCACGATTTAATTGCATCCGAATAAACTGACATCGTAGCTTTCAGGAACATATCAGGCAGTTAATTTAAAAAACGCCTTTTAATGAAGATACTAGACTATTAATTAAACGGCAGAAATACGTAATATTAACAACAAGATATATTAATATAAAAATGCAAACTGACTGCTAATATAACTGTAAATTACGATAAGGTTCATTAAAAAATCGATTTTTATTTACCCAGTGTTACCTTCACGACTAAGATGAATTGACTATTGACACCACTCACATTAAAATATGACAAGCTGTTTAGGCTCTAGGGCGTGACAAATATACATACATAGACTCGAAAACATAAACCTCCTAAACAGTGTCTCAGTCGGGTAAAAATACAATACAAGGTGTGATGAAGCCGTGATGTGGGAGTGTGTTCATTCGCCCGTTGAAATTACTTGAACACTAGCGTGAAAGACTTCTAAAACCATAATCTAGGAATTCTCAAAATAACTTCCCGGAATCTGCACAATATTCAGAACTAGCAGAACCCGCGGTTTCTACTAGTAAAACTCTACTATTAAAAAAACTGCGTCAAAATCCGTTGCATAGTTTTATTTACGCATACATAGGGACATAGAGACAGAGAAAGCGACTTTGTTTAATACTATGTAGTGATGATAAAAGCCTCAAATTGAAATAGACAAGTACCGTAAGTTACAAGGTGTATTTCAGTCATTTTCATACAATATTCAGTATAATAAAATCCCATTATTTATGCATTTATGGAGGAATCTTGCGTCACTCACACCGCAAGGCTTATGTGCCAAAGCTTAAGGGAAAAATAACGTTCGGTAAAGTTACGAGAAAATTTTTAGTATCATGTTCATGTAAAATGTAGGGTATTCTTTATAGTAATTCCATTGTTCTTTTTACATAATATTTTTTTACGTCTTAAGGTACGTAAAAAATTATACGAACTTACATAAGATTTATCTAGTTGCTAGTCGTCAATACTTAGCTGTGTTGTTACATCAGAATTGGTGAAAAATTCGTTATGAAACAGACAATAATTAATTTTATTGTATTCAATTTTGTACCACACAATGGAAACTATGATCAAAACAATAGCTTTCTATAAACAATTTCTCATTTAACTATTATTTTAGTGACATTCATCTTCCTTTATATTATAATTAAAAATAATCATGATAAACATTTAACATGAATCGATATGAATAATGAAATTTCTACCTAACTACCTTGACAGAAAAACCAACACGTGATTTACATTTTATAACATTAAAATGTCTCTCCCTTTCTCATGATCACCGAAAACTCGTCTCACCCTTAGTGTTAAGCCAAATTATTTTCAATAGCTATGTAATCTCATTTTACGGTACGTCGAATATTTTCACGCAAGCCTTTATTTTTGTTCAGTTTTATGGCGGCTCCACACTCGCGCCGTGAAGCTATGTGAACAGGCGTGAAGGTGAATGTAGACAGTTTTAAATAAAATAAAGAAATCATTTATTTAAACAGACAAAAATAACATCTATACTTAATTATAAAGCTGAAGAGTTTGTTTGTTTGAACGCGCTAATCTCAGCAACTACAGGTCCAATTTGAAAAATTCTTTCGATGTTAGATAGCCCATTTATCGAGGAAGGCTATAGGCTACATATCATCACGCTAAGGCATCCTTTTTTGGCGCACGCAACCACACATTAATTTGATGGTTTTATTATTATTTTATTTTACTTTATTGTTTTCTTTTTTTCTTTAAATATTCCTCATACCTACTCATTTGTAATGTTTATTGTTGTGTGCTTGTGTGTGTAGAAATAAATGCTTTCTTTCTTTCTTTCTTCTTTCTAAGACCAACAGGAGCGGAGCAATGCGGGTGAAACCGCGGGACACAGCTAGTTATAAATAAGTAAGAGGTAAGATATGAAAAACATAATGCAAACAAGAATGAGATGTCTAGCTGACAGCTGTGCTGTGAAAATGTGTGGGAGCTTCCATCAAAGCTGTGCGAAGAAAAAGTCTTCTATTACTCAAAATTATAGCAAGGAGCCTTAGAGTATAATGTGCGAGGATATGTAGCAAGGAATGTGTTTGTAAAGAACCAATCATATCGCTTCATTTAGTTTGAACTTTGAATTTTGAAGCGTTTAGTGTTTGAAGCGATACTATTGGTTATTTTCAAACACATTCCTCGCTACACATCCTCGCACATCTCTGGTGGAAACACAGCCTTGTCCTGTGAATTCGCGGCGTGAATTCGTGGCGTGAATTCGCGGCGTGATTTCGCGGCGTGAATTCGTGCATGAATTCACGGCACTAATGTAGAGTCACCATTACGGAGGGCTGTAGGTGGATTTTGGTTATGATCATTACAATCGTTGCCTCGGGTTTTATACAATTACAAGTGTTATACGCTTGACGGAAAAAGAACGATGAAGGGTGAATTTATTGAATATATTCTATAAAAGCGTGATTAGAAGGTAAAGTATCTATATTCTCTATATAGTAGGTAGGTTGGGTACTTTTATATAGGTATCTATAAAACTGTGATCAGAGGGTAAGATAAAGTATCTTCATATGTAGATAGTATGTTTTCTTTTTATTGCTTAATATCCTAATTGGGGACGTTTTGAAAAACTTATTTACAAAATATTGTTTACTTTGTAATTTCTTTTCACGACGAAGATGAGGTATCTAAGTCATATTAGGTACTCGAGAGAGTAAAGAAGATAAGATTGTTTTTTATCTTCTGAACCCAGCTACAAAATATCCTCTACACAAAATAACTATGTTAATTCCCGACGTCGGACGGACGACCGCCTCCTTGGTGCAGTGGTTGACGCGTGACCGAGGGGTCCTGGGTTCGATTCCCGGTGGAGACGAAGAAAAAAAAATGTCTTGGTCTGGTAGGACACAGAAGGCTGATCACCTACTTGTCCCTAAAGAAAATCGATCAGTGAAACAGATGTATAATGCATCTGCCCCTTACCCCACTAGGGGACATGGGACTTCACTACAATTATTCCCATTCTTAGAAATTGTGAAGCTATATTATTTTTACTCTCTTGAACACCTAAAAACCAAATCAGAATATTATATAACCTAAACTTTTTACGTTATTGGTGTCCGCCATCGCGATTGGATGGAATTTTCAAGTATTATTAGCGAGTCATGGATTGAATATTGATGGTCCATTCACAAAGTGCAGGTGGTATGTAAATTTGTGTTATATTTTATATGAAGAATTTTATTTTTGGGTAAAATATAGTATCCATAACTTCCTCAAAGTTATGGATTGAAAAGTAGAAAATTATCATTTAACAAAATAATTATAATAATAAACTATGTCAGTCTATACTAATATTATAAAGCCGGAAAGTTTGTTTGTTGGATTGGTTGAACGCGCTAATCTCAGGAACTGCGGGGCCGATTTGAAAAACTCTTTCAGTGTTAGATAGCCCAATAGAAACACAGCGGCCACAGCTAGTTACAATACAAATTTTAAAATATGAAATTAAGATCTTGACTCTATAATATACAAAATAACATTAACATAACAAATCACGATTACAATGATAAAAAATAACAAAGGAAACAAAAATAAAATCAACGTAAAAACTGAATCCTTTCACATTCATCAATACTCTTACAAAATATCATTTAACATTGCAGAGTCAGTAATATTTCAATTACCTACAATGAAAGGTTCCAAGTTCCAGCCCGTAATATATTCATGAAACATCAAACCAACTATTAAACACAAATTCTGTCGTGTTTGAGGGAAAACGCGTGAACTAATGAATAATTACGAACTAAATGCGTTCGCTTCGCTTCGCTTTCGTTGATAAATAAATGGTAGGGTATTTAAATAATTTAGTTCAAATTAATTGTAGTATTTAAACAGGTTGTTGTAAAAACAGGTTAATTATCATTAGAGGAGTTACATATTGTAATCATATTTCGTTGTTGTCGCTTTCTCTGTCCCTATGTTTAAATCTTTAAAACTACGCATTTTTTTAGAAGAAATTTTTCATTCAAGAGGAAGTTTTTAGTATATTATGTACTTTATAGACAAAGCGGGCGACGCCACGGGAGGAAAGCTAGTTACATATAAACAAACAGATTAACACATAAATTAAACAAAAACAGGTTCCCAACGCAAAACAAGCAAATTATATTAATCCATATCTGTAACTAGCTTCCCGCCCGCGGCTTCGCCCGCTTTGTCTAAAACCTAATGAATTATAATATACTAAAACCTTCCTCTTGAATCACTCTATCTATTAAAAAAAACTGCATCAAAATCCATTGCGTAGTTTTAAAGATTTAAGCATACAAAGGGACATAGGGACAGAGAAAGCGACTTTGTTTTATACTATGTAGTGATAATACATAAGACTTCATAAATCACTATAATCATATTACAATGTAATACAAATTCAATTTTGTAATAAATAACAAAAACAGCTTCAACACCTCTACGCAGATATTTGTTTCTGGCAATTTTGCAAATTGCCTATAAATAAGATGCCGGGAATTTTTGAATGAGTCTAGAGTAATTTGATGGTAGAGAGTTGTATATTTATAGCGTTGGCGTTTATGGAAATTTATAAAATTGAAAATTGTGTAATGTTTGTATTTTATGCAGCATCTTGACTCATACAGATGTACACACATTAAATCTAACAGACAAATATATGAAAGTAAATTAGAGCTTTTTTGCATTTGCTAAATTACAGATTTTTCAAACAAGTTTGTAACGCAGAATTCAGTTTAATGGGGGTTCATAATTTTTGAATAGGACTGCCGAAAGAAGTGAAAACTTTCATAAAATTATGTTAGTGTCACGTACCCATAAAATTTACCCCTAAGTGCTGAACGCGGCTAAAGAAGTCTTTGTTTCAATAATTTATACTTACAGTCAATAATAATAATGATGTAACATGAAATTTTAGGATAAAGTTTATTCTACACATTATAGTAAGACAACTAAATGAAATAAAAATACAGATTAAAAACTTAAAAATAGGAAAATATCTAAGTGACAAATTATAATTGATATCTCTATTAATTGCCTACTCTGTGCAAAATAGATCTGATGAGTATTCAAAAGGGCCTTTGTCATTAACTTGACAAATGCTTCCTCGCGTATTGATCGGACAATATACAAATTTAATTCAAAATGGCTGATAATCATTGAATTTCATATTTATTTAAATCGTGACATTTTCCGTGTTTTCTTTATTTTTGTCTTGTATTACGAAATCTCCTACGGGTCCAATATTTTTAACTAGCTGTGCCGCGCGGTTTCACCCGCATTACTCCGCTCCTGTTGGTCTTAGCATGATGATAATATAATATAGCCTATATTACTCGTGGATAATGTAGCTTTCGAATGGTGAAAGAATTTTTAAAATCGGTCCAGTAGTTTATGAGCCTATTCATTACAATCAAACAAACAAACAAACAAAGTTTTCCTCTTTATAATATTAGTGTAGATAATTATCTCCAACTGTCTGACGGAAAATTTTGTCGCTATTTTCTTGGAAATGTTTTAATTAATTATCTTTCATTTTGGAATTTATCTGAATTAATTACAGAAAATTGCTTTTAAATCGTGAATCTATACTAATATTATAAAGCTGTTGAGTATGTTTGTTTGGTTCAACGCGATAATCTTCGGAACTACGGGTTGGATTTGAAAAATTCTTTCAGTATTAGATAGCTCATTTATCGAGGAAGGCTATAGGCTTAAGGCTACATATCATCACGCTTAGTTGGTCGGTTAATCGGTGGTAAATGTTAAAAATATGTAATGATTCGAAAGTGCTTCTAGAAGTCTAATTGAATAAATAAATGTTTGAGTTTGCGTTTGAGTTTAAGTAAGTAGGTAGATAATTTTAAATTACAATATCATAAAATTAATTATAACAATCATAAGACAGATTTACATAACTCAAATTTGAACTAAAAATGTCGATACTTTCGTTGATTCAAGATAAAATCGATTGAAAGATACTGAAAGTCGTATTTATGCAGTGTAGTATAATTTGACGATTCGAAAGTGCTTATCCGAATCTGATGCGATTGAGAGATAGTTGATATAAAGCTTTTAAAAGATTGTTTGTTTGTATTTTCGATTGGAGGTAAATTACAGTAGAAATAACTTTGATGGATATACATTGAAGCTTTAAAATAAAATAAAATATCTATATTTGCTCAAATGTGGTTTACAATTTAGTTATTACATTATAAGGGAAGTACAGCACATTCGCCAGTTACACTGGCATGCAAACATAGTTACACAACTCCGCATAATCAGAAAAAAAATAATATTATATAAACATTAGTTATTATAGTTCAAGTATCTATTAATAATTATTATTCATGTCAATATTAACATTTTATCATCCAAAAAGTCCCTTACATTATAAAAATTTTTGCTTGATAGCCACATATAAAGTTTTTTCTTAAATTGTTTTGCGTCCAATTTCTTTAAATCGTCTGGAATATTATTATATATTTTAACACACATAGCATGGCAGTTTTTTGAGTACAAAGATGTTAAATAGAAATAAATTACATAGGTAACACATTCTTCAGATTATTTTATATACCGTTATATATATGTTTTCTCAAAATATACTTAATATATACTAATATTATAAAGCTGAAGAGTTTTTTGTTTGTTTGTTAGTTTGAACGCGCTAATCTCGGGAAATACTGGTCCGATTTGAAAAATTCTTTCCGTGTTAGATAGCCCATTTATCGAGGAAGGCTATATTATGTATATCATCACGCTAAGACCAACAGGAGCGGAGCAATGCGGGCGAAACCGCGCGGAACAGCTAGTATGAAATAATTTAAATGTAATAAAAAGCAGCGTGGAACATTTTTCAGTAAGTGACATTTTATTTTGTAGATTTTTTTTAGGCGCAATTACATAGTAACTATGTAATGAAATCATTATCATGACTTAGTATTGTCAAAACCGGATTCACATAGGAAACCAATTAAAAATATAAAAAAAACTACTCTCTGATCAGATGATTAACATGAATATAATATATTGCCTGTATTATGCAAACACGTATCAAAACATAATACAACCCGCCAGTGATTGAAAAATACCATATATAGGTCAATTTGACCCTTTCTAATACGAGCAGAGCGTGTTGAAAGACGGACCAATAATTGGACATTTTCGGGTTAGCCGAACCCTGTAATAATTTAACGAGATTTATTTTCGGAGGGTCATTTTTACCCCGTAACGGAAGCGAGAGGGTTTTACGGTGAAACCGGCGAAACGGAACGTATATTCGCCGATTTTTAGGGTACCTGTACACTGAAGTTATGTTTGGACTAACTTCGTGGAGCTTTTAAAGCATCACTACATAGTATAAAACAAAGTCGCTTTCTCTGTCCCTATGAATGCTTAAATCTTTAAAACTACGGAACGGATTTTGATGCTGTTTTTTTAATAGATAGAGTGATTGAAGAGGAAGGTTTTGTTATACAATTTATTTGATTTTAGGCAAAGCGGGCGAAGCCGCGGGCGGAAAGCTACTAAATAATAAAAAAATGAAATTATTTTTCGTACGAAATGTGTTCTGTTGTTATGTGCACTTTTTTAATCAAAATGTAAATATTGTATGTCTTCAATAACGGAATAAATACTGTTTTTCGGTAAAATAAATGTATTATTTAAAAAAATAGATATTTACAGTCGTAAATGATTCAATTAGTTAACTTATCAATAAAATTAAGACGCTAACATAATTATTATTTAAATATTTTTAAGTATTTATTGATGTTATTTTCAATAATCAATAGTTCTATAAAGTATATCAGTTATAGTGGACTGTTAGCCTAAGGTCCGTTCTAAGACTTCATAAACATTAACTGGACCTTGGCAAGGGTCATTCGTTAAATACCGTCTTCAGTACAATCTATTAGCCGCTTTAGTTAATACCTCATAACGTTTACAAAGAAATAAGTGTGTTTTTATTTCAAAATAATAGCGATTTATTAAGTTAACTACTGGTAAACGTTCCACCAAGATTTAGGTATAAAAATAATTTACGAATTATTGTTGGAATACAATAATAATTATGTACATAAAAAAGTACATGTAAATCGGTCAACCGTTTTTTATCACTTCTGGAATACAATATGTACCTACACAAAAAAGTTCATGAATATTGGTCAGCTGCTTTCTAAGGACTTTTAACCATTTACAACTATGATATGATAATCCTACTAATTATTATAATGTTAAATAAGATTAGGAGGATAGGTTAACGTGAAAGTATATGGAAGATGTTACTCTTTCACGCAAAATCTAATTGATCTGTATAAAATTTGGTACACAGATTATACGTATTATAGTTTACACTACCTTATACCTATTATACCTAGTACTACGCGAGTGGAGCTGCGGGCTCCAAATAGTTTTATATATTAGCGATATTTGTCATCTTATTTATAAGTATTTTTGGGCTTATTTATGACTCCGGCATAAAAACTCAAAGTTACGCAAAAAATATGAAAATTGCTAATAATGTTCATACCATTATAAAGTGTGAGGAAGCCCCATCAATCCGGCTCTGCAAAATCATATTTGCATAGGAATTAATGCAACGTCACTTTTCACGCAACCTCACAATTTTTTTGGACAAAATTACCAAACAATATGTAAGGTAGAGACGGCAAAAAAGAGCGTGTGTGTCGAGCACACGTGTCAGAAGTGAAACTTCTTTGGCAAGATTCAAAGATATCACAATCGTCGCCTTACTCCATGACGTGACGATATTGCCATGACGCGAACTTGAAATCTAACTCACAACGCGCATAAAGAAGTTTCGCTTCAAAAGTTTTCGAAACGATTCAATCTTATGAACTTCAAAGATTTGAGCTCGAGTTAAAAAGACTGTATAAAATGATTGATGATAATAATATAAGGAATAGGTAACCTATAAAAGTAAGTATTTCTTATAACTATTGTGGTAATCTCATCTTGTTTTAGATAAGTTGCTTGTTAGCTTAACAATAATTTATCGATCAATCTTTCGATAATTCGATTTTTTGAAACGATTAAAGAAAACTTAGGAGAAACTTTTCACATTAAAAAAATATAAATACCGATATTTATGCCGGTAACAAAAGGAAACAAAAAATGCTGTATGTTAATTAAGTTTAAAAGTTAGCGAATAATTCGGTAGTAGGAAGCCGATATCACGATAAATTTACAAAATTCTACTTTAGCAAACATATTTCACTGTCAAACTTTCGCTATTGTCAAAGTTTCTATATTTTTCAGATAAGCAGTGGAAATGTAACAGAGGTGTAGTCAACCTTTCGTTCGTAATTCTTTTACATGTAATTATTGTTTTTTTTTTTATTGTTTCGAATTTTCTTTAGTTTTGTTGTAACTTAAATTTTCGCTTTCGCAACGAGTAAAAGCGATTTAATTAACAAAATTCTATTGATTTTGATACATATACGAACGTAATTTATTTTCAAAATTCAATAACAACAATGAAAAATGATACAACGAAAAAATGTAATTATCATAAAATGAATGTATTTTATATTATTTCTTAACGTATTCCCGTTCGCAATACAATAAAAATTAAACTCATGTACAGCTACCTTTGAAGCCTTTGTTTTAATATAAAATGTAAGTAGAATAATAGAAAAACATATTTAGCACCAGATCCAACTCTCAATGAGAAACCCTGAACACATTATCATAATAAAAACCTTGTGTACACAGTAAATAAATTAAATAACAAAGAAAGCATGTAGTATTGTGTTATGTACCTACATATAACACGCCTTAACTATTAGAGGATGCAT
>CAJQZM010036881.1:21452-36233 GCA_907164665.1 Colias nastes
GTAAATTTCGGTTTTTTTTGCGCCTTCGCGGGCCGGTCGACATAATTATTGCATTAGTATGTATTATTGTTTTATCTATGAAGGAATACCCAAAACACGAGTGTGTGTGTGTGCGCGTGTGTGTCTTTGTGCATATGTTTTGGTGCTTTTGAGCTGGACGGTGTATTACAACATATTTAGAAGCCTTCCAAAAGACCAGGGGGCCTTCTCTTTGTTGGTACAAACGTTCTTTGGAGAGATATTCTAATATATTTATTTACCTTACAAGGTATAAATAAATTAAGTAACCTTGTGAGAACTGGTTGATGTAGCTTTGAAGAAAACTTACGAATAAAATATAGAACTTCTCACTGGCACAACTTGAATAATAGTAAATTGCCATTATCAAGTTTAAGTCTATACTGAAAAGTATTAATATTAAGAAGAATGTAGTACTGATATATGAAAAGTATTAATTTAAAATAAGATAAAGTAGTACTATGAACAAAATAATCCAATTTAATTCAATTTTAAATAACAACAAAAAAAACTGTTTCCAACCGCTGTTCAAAGTACAATAATACAAAAAACTATTCCAACAAAAGCTTTGTAAGCACTCTCTCGGGAATTTTAGTATTTCAACTATTTGTTTTCATAGAATATGAAATGGACGATATTTATCTATGGAATAAATTTAAAAATATTATTGAATTTCACTTCCCCTTTACGATAAAAGGACATAAAAGTATGAAGTGCTTTTATTATGTACAGCAATTACAGTATTCGGCGAATTTTTATTTCTATCATCATATTATTAAGTGTTAATTCGTTATTATAAACTAGGTTTCCGCCCGCGGCTTCGCCCGCGCAGTCAAAGAAAAACCCGCATAGGTAGTTCCCGTTCCCGTGGGATTTCTGGGATTGCGTCATTTTCGGGATAAAAAGTAGCCTATGTCCTTTCTCGGGTATCAAAATATCTCCATACCAAATTTCATGAAAATTGGTCCAGTAGTTTAGGCGTGATATAGTAACAGACAGACAGACAGAATTACTTTCGCATTTATAATATTAGTATGGATTACTATTTGGGTAATATTAATATTTGGGTCTAATACACATTTTTATAAAATTTTCAAGTACTTTTTTAACTTGCCTTGTTATTGAGTTTGCGTCGTGACTTTTTCACGTCTTTCCTATTGCATATTTTTTATTTGCTGTTAAGTTTCAATGTCATATTGATTTTGTTGTTTTCTTTTTAATTTCAACTAATTCATTACTTTCTAGTAGCCACATAATCGTTCACTATTTTATGTTACAGAGCAAACAAAAACCAAATCGATCTTGCCAACCTCTATCCTTTCATTTCAGCTCGTCTAACTGCCTTGAAATAGATAATAAAGCTATGGCCTTAGTTGTAGCGAAAATTTGTAACATAATATAATATTACGTCTTTTATGTTACTTTAGTACAATACATATTATATTTTGGGCCGGTGGAAGGGTGGATCCATTAATTATCTGGTGGAGATCGCCACCGAGCGATCAGGCTGCGTTTTGTATAAAATTGTCTGCATAGATTGCATGTAATTTATTTATCATATTTCTCATAATACGAATTTAATAAAGAACAAAGTCCGCGTTGTCTGGCAGAAATTGCTTATAGCGACAAGACCGCCCTCTGCACATGTTATTTACTGTGTCATAAATATTTTTTCATTCATTCATTCAAAGTCTTACCCTTCAAAGATAAACTATCAAGAACACTTCATTTTGATTGTTTCTTAAATGTTTTAATGTGTTGTACATGCGTTTTTTTTTAACTAAATTAAAATAATTTAGATAACCCGCTATTACTACGACCACAAATCTAATGCAAGAATAATGGTCCAACGCCTGTAAAAGGCGAGATTCTTGGAACAAAAGTAAACGTTGCACTTGAACATCTAAAGCACAGTGGAGTAATAATTGTAAGTGAGTTTATACGGGCATAGAAAAGGACAAAGGGATTTTCTTTAAAACCTTTGTGACACTGATGAATAAAGAGACGTTCTTATGTTATGTAAGTAAATAAATGCAGTAGTGACACAATAACTGTTATTTAAATATGGACAATTTTTCTAGACTTTTCTTGTTTATCATAAATTTAATTTTACGTGTAGAAGTTACCGGGCAATGAAAATATAATAATATTATGGTCAAATCTATAACTAACCACAATTTACATAAACTCAAACTCAAACATTAACTATTTCATAATTTATAAGCAGATAGAAAAGAATTTAATTACCAGTGATCTCGATTCTCTGGCTGGCTACTGCGAAATTTCATTTAGACTCTGGTCTTCGTAATGCAGATAACTGATTTTACGCTCAATTTAATTTCCTAGACATCGCCATCATTATCGTTAAATGTTGTACCCAATCACATAGCCTTTTGTACGTAAACCATCATCTAGTCTAATAATAATCATGATTCATGACTAATATATTCATACGATTTGAAAGAAAGAAGGAAAAATACGTTTAATCACAAATACTTAATCACAATTTTTCACTTATAATACATTTATTTTAAACCTTAAATACAATAAATATATTCAAATATTAGTCGCTATTCGTGATTAGGTGGACTACTCAGCATTTGATTTCATGGTTTACTTTACATCAGGAGATAGATAGGAATCTAGAAAGTTATATATAGGTTACTTTTTCCGCGGTAAAAATTCTCATTTCCTTGTGAATTTCCTTTATTCAAGCGAGCAAAGCGATGGGTAACAGCTAGTGTAATTATTATCCATAGTCATGCTTTTCTGAATACAAATCGTAAAACTAAATTTATAAAAAAAATTACTACTATTTTCTTTCGCACTAAAAACTCGAACACGATTAGACTTTAACGTAAATGTGACTTAAATACAATGTACACACAAACCATATTATATTCTTCAAAGCTGTAAAATGATTCTCCGCTATACAGTAAAGCGAAGTGACGGTTTAATCCGCAAAACAAATTGAAACCGCGCTTTGCGGCTGACAATGACAAACATACGAGCTAATTATGGAAGACATTGATGATGGCCCCTACTATACTGGTTTTTCTCGAAAGCAAATACGCTGGTAGTCGATCGAGATAGAAGTGAGGATGAAAAATAATATGTAAAATTGATTGTACTAATGATACAAGATATCCATACTAATATTATAAATGCGAAAGTAACTCTGTCTGTCTGTCTGTTACTCAATCACGCCTTAACTACTGAACCCATTTACATGAAATTTGGTATAGAGATATTTTGATACCCGAGAAAGGACATAGGCTACTTTTTACCCCGGGACATAGGATTGGTTTTATCCCGGAAATCCCACGGGAACGGGAACTATGCGGGTTTTTCTTTGACTGCGCGGACGAAGCCGCGGGTGGAAAGCTAGTTTATTATACGTAAATATTGTAAGTACCTAAGTAATTGCATTTTCGAATTAAATAAAATATACCTAATAATTTGTTATGTATGGTACCAAAACAAAACGAAGTTCTTTTTTTAATATTTTGAAGAAATCATTGAAATTATCGTGTTTATATTTCAGCTTAAGTACCTAATTTGAAAAACAAAATCAATAAAATTATATACCATGAAATATAAAATATTTCTCGTGAGTTTTGTTCGAGTTTCTATAGTTAAGTATAAATAATGGTTGTTATTATGACACTAATACCATTTTCTCGTTATTACACTACTAAGTATTATCGTATCTAGGTTTTATTCTATGAGATACTTTAGTTATATTGAAGGAATAGGAATGTAAGCCAAATGTTATTTATATGTATAAAAAGATTGTTTCTTTCTTAAATTATGAACTTTAACAAGCTCTATGAAGAATATGGATTTAGTGCTAATTTTAGTATCTCTACATTAGTAAATCGAAGTCACTTTCTGTAGCTGTGTGTCTGTATGCTTAGATCTTTAAAATAAGACAACAGATTTTGATGGGTTTTTTTAATAGATAGAGTGATTAAAGAGGAAGGTATAAGTATAGAATTTAATAAGTCTAAGACAAAGCGGCCGAAGCCGCGGGTGAAAAGCTAGTAGGCACTGAATATTAAAAAAATAAAGACGTGTGGCACTCGGGGACTGCCGCAGTAAATTTTATTGCATAGCATGCCTTCAAGCCACACCTCCGTGTCCGTCGGAGTGGGGAGCGTGAGGTTTTTTCGTTACGGAATTTCTCGATTCGGTCCCCGCGCGCTCAAGGCCCGCGATAGAAGCTATGCAATATCTTAATAAAATGTTATATTAGGAAACTGTTTGTATTTGTTAGAAACAAAACATAAAATAGGAATAACGGATCGAAATGGGGACCGGCAGCCGGGCGATAACCTAAAAGCCAGACTAAGCTGTAATACATACAACCTTTTTATATTACATAGTAAATATATAACTTTTGCAATATAACTGTAGTTTCCCTTCAAATGTATAAACATTTGCAGTTGCCTTCCAGTACCTTTCCTCGTTTTAATTTATTTCTATTCCATTATAAACCTAAAACATTATACATTATGAATATAAAACATAATACAAATGTTTCTGCAAATATTTCGTAAAAAGGACACAATATTATGAAATATACCTATCTACCAATTAATTAATATATATTAAAAAACCTCGCGCTTCACCTGCACATTGCTCCTCTCCTTTTGGTCTTAGCATGATGATACGTAGCCTGTAGCCTTCCTCGATAAATGGGCTATCTAACAGTGAAACAATTTTTCAAATCTGACCTTTAGTTCCTTAGAATAGCGCGTTCAAACTCTTCAGCTTTATAATATTATGTATAGATATTATTAAATACCTACTTAATGTCAAAGAACCTTTAGTAGAGTGCCTGGAGCATTCAAAACCGTATAACCTCGGATTAGAGTTATAGTGAATGAATTAATATGATCGATGTGGGATATTGTTTTTTAAACTATAAATTGCAATGTTTACCCAAATTTTTTTTGTGCACTCCATTGTTTCATTGTTTAAAAAAAATGTTATGAGAAATTATTGTTTGACCATATATTTTCACTTTAAACAGTATTTCTTTTTTTTTATTCGAGTAGGACATATAGGAATATTTTTCAAAGATACCTGTGTATAAAAATAGCAGTAGGGATCTCGAACAGATAGAAAAACGTGGAGGGGAGAGCGGAGCCACAACTGCTATGTACAATGGAATTTCTCGGCCGGTTTATATAAATTAAACGTACTCTATTGAGTACATTTAAAAAAATAAGGTAATTAATTACGACTAATGAAAAGAAAAAAAATTATTAGTACCAATTCTGTTTATTTAAATATATTACAATTACCTACATTGTTGCCTACATCAAATATTTAGTTGAAATGATAATATCATCGTGAAAGCGTTCTATTAGTCGTTTTTTAATAGTTTTTTCTACCGGGATATGCTCTGTAGTGATGACGTTTTTCAACTTTTGCATGGTAAATTGGCAATCATCATTCTCTTCTATGTAGGTACTTGTATATTTGCTCCATTGCTGCATCTACTTAGATTAATTTTCTTTTCAACATTACTGAGGTGAATTGAATTTTTCAGCAAATTATAATAATCCGAATGATATTTTGCTGCAAGTGTCTCTAAGTCGGTTATACCAGAAATCCTTTTCTGGATATCTCGATAATAATCGGTTTTCTGGACGGCTATAAAATTCGTGATGGATTCATTCAAAGTTGAAGTGTTGATGTATGAAATCTGACTACGCCGGCATTTTTTTGTATGGAGATACTACAAAGACCTCGTCTACTCGAGAGAATGCCGCAATTTGGACGAATTAACCCGGAAATTGAGAGTAGCAGAAGAAACCATTAAAATAATAAAAGGGTATTCAGACGTTTAAAAGACAACTTTTTCCGGTGATGTTGCACTTGCAGTGAGCAACAGGGGGGGTTATTTTGAAAATTTATTGTAATTAAACACCTTGTAATTTTGGTTTTATTTTGTTTGCATTAAAATTTTGCACTTACCACTTTTAGATTTCAATTTTTCGATTGAAGCCTAATGAATAATAAAATGAAATTTTCAGGGTAGCTACCTCATAGATAGAGTAAGTTTTTAAAAAGCCAAACGGATATTTTTTATGTGATTTTATTTTTTACGGGCCCTTGAAGTTATGAACATACTGGGTAATTTTATCTTTCTTGGCATTAAATTCTTTTTTTTATTCCATTCGAAGATCTAACGATAGTAAATGTTACTATACTGAATTGGCCTATCTTTCAGCTTAGCACACAAAAAAAATCAAGCATTTACCGCCATAATTCACGTCACCATAAATCAAAATTCTACGTACTCGGCGATAGGTGAAAATTTGAAAAAAAACGTCATAACTCCGAAAATACGAAAAATCGCATAATATACATGGGGGTGATTCGGATAGCCCTTTATGTCCTCTACCTCCCAGCTTGGGACACCCTCTATGGTCAAACATGAATTTTTCACAATAATTTGTTTAAACAATGAAACAATGGAGTGCACAAAAAAAAATTGGGTAAACATTGCAATTTATAGTTTATAAAACAATATCCCACATCGATCATAATAATTCATTCACTATAACTCTAATCCGAGGTGAAGACCCCCAGGCACTCCACTACTTATCTTGTTCATGAAATATCAGATATACGTATAATTACTCGTTTATAAGTGAGTAATGACTAGTGACTACACCATATTTAACTGAAGCATATTATTGTTACATGCTACGTAACACTTATTGCAGTAATTTATCATTGGGATGATTATAAATGAAATTGTATGAAAGCTTGTATATTATGTTAAAATGAATAACAATATTTTACTAGCGGTCCGCCCCGGCTTCGCCCGTGGTACCTACATGTTTACGTTTTTTTTTTCATAAGAACCATCCTCGTACTTCAAGGATAGATTCATCAATAGATTCTGCAGCGCACGCGATAACAGAATTTTTATTAAGGAATTTTTTACACCTTGGGTTACATTATTGCATTTTTGGTAAGGATCTCTAATTTTTTTGAAAATGCAATATAGCCTATGTTGCTCAGTGAAGATGCAAATGCAATGCTTTAAACTTTAAAGTCATGTATATGTTACAGTCAAAGTCAAAGTTTAAAGTATCATCAAAGCCCGTTCAGTGGTTTTCGCGTGAAAGAATAACAAACAAAAATACAATATGTAAAATTCTGACCAACTTATATGGCTTATAAATTATAGGTAATATTATTGGAATAAGAAGCATAGGATAATATCCGAAACGACTGAACCAATTTGATGCGACTTTTATAATATTGGATAAAGAATAACCCACACTTAACAAAACAACTTAAATTCATTCGCTTATGAAAACTAATTATATGATCTTTTCAACCACTCCAAAAAAGGAGGAGGTTCTCAATTGGACTGTAGTTAGGATAGCAATATAACAAAGAGGTAATGTTACTTTCTTTCTAAGTTGTAAGGGGCTATCTTCGGAAGTGCTGATCCGTTTACGAAAATTCAGTAACAGAAAGCTAGACTAGTCTCCTGACAATTATTGAACATGCCATTTTTTTCCCGGACGAAGTAGGGGCAAACAGCTAGTTCCTTATAGTACATAATATGCTGATCAAATGTGGACGAAGTCACGTGCCTCAACTAGTTGTTATAAACGGTACAAACCTCTTCTAAAAAAATCCAACAGTACTTTAAAATGTCAATTTCAAAACACAAATACTGCACCAACTTCAATTAACTTTCTCAAGTTATGAAGTTTAATAAAAACTAGTTACAGCTAGATATCAGATAATATCTCGGTCTTTGACGCTGTATCGAAAGTTATAATGACTTTCTTGGATATTTCTTAGTTGTAGATAAACAAAAGGGAAGTTCTGAGAGTTGACCGCCTCCGAGGATAGCATCTTCGTAGTACCTATTACTTCATAATATTATATTATACTGGTTTATTCCAGATTCGTCTGGATTGAACCGGTTAAAAACAAAAAAATGTATGTTTTTTTTTTATTTTTTATAGCATTCAAATAAATGAGACATATTTAAAAAGTATCTATTAATTATCTATATATGCCAATTTATAATAATATAATGTCTAATTAAAGTTATTTTTATTATTATAAAATTTAAAAATAATATGACATTATTCAATTACAATATTTGTTTTAAATTTAATTACTTCAAGCATTAAATAATCAACAAATGTTCTCGTGTAGCATTGATTCCTGATAAAATGGATCGTCTCTGATAAAGTTTAAATTACTTAATACTTGCAAAGTTATAACTTGGCCTTTACTTAATAGGAAGCTAAGAGTAAGAAAATGAGTTTTATTTCTCTACCTAGAGATTTAATATTTAAACAAAGACAATTTAATATAGACACTTTTTATGATTTACTTCTTGACATTTCACATTTGTGTTTTATATAATTTAATAATTTCCTTCTAACCTTCAAAACCCCAAGAAAACATTCTAAAGCAATTTACTTACAAAATGGCATAACAACATCTTTACACCATCAAAAATCTTTTATCCATTACTCGGCTTACATAAAATAATATTGGCATCTATAAAAAATAAGATATAAAACGATTTGTTCGAGAATCGTAATATAAATCAGTTATACGTATCCCCCCCCCCTCCCTTTTCACCCTTTCCCCCCAAAATACATTTCTAACGTTGGTGTGAAGTGGCTATAAAAATGTTTTATGGACGTCGGTACATGTAAATTTGAATGTATTGCTCATATTTTGACAAACACTATTTATATTTTCTGTATTGGAACACACTTGAAGATATTGGATATTGTGTAAATTTTCACTCAAAAGTATTAAATGCTCGTATAAAATGACGATATTATTGTAGTCAATGAAAACTGAAAAGTATTAAAAAATTGTAAGAATGATAATTTTATAGCATTATCTTTGTTAAAAACTATTAATAAAGAGAAGATTAAAGTTTGTTCCTGTGGTTTTGTCCGCGACTGAAAACGAGTGACACAGCTAGTTATATTATGGAACTGAAAATTCTGTATGCATGGATGGACTGATTGATATAGATTCTAACTGTGCTATACTTTTTAATTAAAATAATTTGTATCCAAATAAATAAATCGTTTATTTCCAAAATTAAAAATAATGAGCTCATGTTTACCTACATATTATTTTTGTAGATGCAAATTATTTTAAAGGCTACTTATAATCCAGGTTACCACGCAAAAAGCTGAAGTCTCCAACTACTATTCAATCATATCTATCACGAATCTCTATCCCAAACACGTACATACAGTTTGCAAGAATTTTCAATAAGTCTACCATAACATACACTTTTCTTCACGATTGTACCTACCTGAGCTACAGTCGAAGATATTTTATTATTGTTTCATCTCCTTTAGCAGTTGTATCGACGTCTATTATGTAGCTCCTAGACGATAATGAAGCATGACATGCCGTAGTGTCATGCATGAATGATCGTTTAGACTTTAGATTATTGAAATGAATTACATGCAAATGTACTGGTAGCTGATTGATAAACCTTCCTATTTCCTATCCTGTAAGTATGACATGCACGCATGATCGTCGAGATCGGTGTAGTCATGCAAAAGCTTAGTCTTTTCAACTCAAACTCAAACGTTTATATATTCAATCAGACTTCTCCTAGAAGCACTTTTGAATTAACAGTCTTACCATTTACCACCGAATCGGAAAGCAGTTTAAATACGGAGAAGAATCGACGAAAAACTCTGCACTATATCTAGCACTAGCGGTCCGCCCCGGCTTCGCCCGTGGTACATATTTACGTTTTCTCTACATAAGAATCATCCTCGTACTTCAAAGAATATAAAAAAAGACGTGTGGCACTCGGGGACTGCCGCGGTAAAGCTATTGCATAGTAGGCATGGGCGTTGAATCAACGGACTAGTTAAATTAACCGTCTATGTACACTCAACGATTCGACTAGTCCATCGCTCACCAACGCACTAGTTGAATTCAACGACTAAACAAAAGAGTCGAAACGCTCGTCAACGCGTCCGCGACGGTTAACTCTTCGACGTGGCCGTATAATAGTCCACTGTAGACGACTAAACGACTCGTCGTAGACGGCTCGTCAGTCGACACGTTTGTATCAACTATCAACTTGCGACGCGACGCGTCGCGAGTTGATAGTTCAATATTTTTACCGTTAATTCCGTTTGACTTTTAATGAGATTACTATGATCAATGCTCGAAATATTGAAAAAAAAGGAGATTAATTTGTATTAATTTGATATTATTGAATTGTCTTAAAAATCTAAGATATTTTTTTTATTCAGTTAATTTATTACATATCATAAGGATTACCTACCTATAATAATATATTGAATAATGTTAAAATATCGACTATAACTAACGACTTAAAACGACAAGTTAAAACATAAACAAAAACTTGGTAATAGATAGGTGATATATATAATTGTTAATAAACAGCTTTGACTTTTTCTTTACTAGAGACAACCCTGACATTGAATTCTTTGAAAATCTATAATTCGTAATAACTTCGTGGTAAGAATGTGGAATTTTACATGTAGAGTGTAGACCTCAGTTCAGGGTAACGAACGTTCGATTACCAATACCGTCGCGCGTCGGTCGACCGTGTCAATCGTTGTCAATTCGTTTCAGTTTACACATCGACTAGTCGAAGATTTTAACTAGTTGATCGACTAGTTGATGAACGACATTTAACGGTCTAGTCTCGTTGATGAAAAATGCGTCGACGACCCATTCCTATTGCATAGCATGCCTTCAAGCCACACCTCCGAGCCCGTCGGAGTGGGGAGCGTGAGGCTTTTCCGTAGACAGAGAAACCAATAGACACCGGCAATGCGTGTCGCAGAAAGAGATAAAAAAGAATACGTCACAATATTTAGGGTTACCATGTGAGGGAAAATTTACCCCACAATTTGTAAGATACAAATCTCTCAATATCATTCTTCACATAACATAAGTGGATAATAATGAGATATCCACATTATGTAGGTACATACTTACATGTCTATACTAATATTATAAAGAGGAAAGGTTTGTAATTATGTATGTATGTATGGTTTTCACGCATAAACTACTGGACCGATTTCAAAAATTCTTTCACCATTAGAAAGCTGCATCTTTACTGAGCAACATAGGCTATATTGCATTTTCAAAAAAATTAGAGATCCTTACCAAAAATGCAATAATGTATCCTTAATAAAAATTCTGTCATCGCGTGCGCTGCGGAATCTATTGAAAATAGAACAAAAAAATGTTCTACGGTATTATAGAATGGATCAATATCTACAAGAAAGTCTGCGATATTCCATTCAAAAGATATAACGAATTTTTAAAAGTGTCAGTGTCAGGAGGCGTAGTGCGGGACGGGGTGAAGGTGAGGAGGGAAGGGATATTCGCAGGAGCCACGCGGGTGAAACCGCGGAGCGCAGCTAGTATATAATAAACATATTACTTTTAGATGGGTAATACATATTATGTATATATACATACCTATATATTATATAATATGTATATATCATTATCATAATCCCATATGAAAATGTGTATGTAATGATAATGTAGATGAAAACTCGATTGTTTATTATTTTTTATAAAATAAAATAAAAAAATAAATAAAATAATGTTTATTTTCGTAAGTATTAACAGATACACACGTTAATTATATTGACCGACCCGCGAAGGCGCAAAAAAAAAACGAAATTTACTTCATAATCATTTATTGTAATAAAAAAATTACATTTAAATTATCTCTAACTTAATTAACTACGTCCCTCCGGTTCAATGTTGGAACCAAGAGTGTCCATTGTCTTCGGCGGGGCAGCGTCGCGGTGGTGGTGATTGCCGTAATACTTTCTAACCTTCGGTTTTGGTTTCCAATCTGTTCGTCCTGTAGCTACAATCCAAATTTGTCGTAAATTATCCGGTTCAGGAAAACTGGAACAAGCCATTGAATATTTCAGATATTTAATTAAATACACACTGCAGAATATATATATTATATCCCATAATAGTGGGTAACAATTTGTAGAAAAGTTGGCAACACAAAATTTTTTAGGTTAAAATTTATAATTGTTATTTTTGTGGTTTTTAAACAATGTATTCAAGTCAACAGCACGTGATACACAATATATTAACACGCTAAAATATCATGAAGGCCTATAAACTGATAGAGAGTTGTATATACGTACTTACTACGTACTACGTACGAGTGAAAAGACAATCCAGGCATTTTCGTTCCACTATCACTTTTACACCCTTTAACGCTACACCGCACCATGGTATTATTTTATAAGGTATTAACAGTAAGTCTAAATCATTCAAAACCAAACATACCATGAATTACGTAACTTAGAGCATGTAAAAACTATATTTTTATGGAAGACGATAGCTAGCTGTCAAACTTTGTTTATCAAACTAGGTTGCTATTCTTGAAAAAAGTGGCACGCTGCGTGAAACAAAAAATTTTATCGTTCTCTCTCATTTCTTTACACAACACCGGCTTAAGTTGCTCTTTTTCTTGTGTGAATGCGATATAAGATATCAGTTTGTCTATTGGTTTCTCTGTCTACGGTGAACTACGACTTGTCCAACGAATGTTGCCAGTTAGCACATTGTACTGGGGACTTTAAGTTCTAAGTTTAAGTTGCACATTTTGTGGTGTATGTTAAACTAATTTGCACATGATATACCTGTAAACACAATAATTTCAGACTTAACGGTATTTCAAAATGAGTTAATTTACACTTAATTATAACAAAATACAACTATTATTAATTTCACGATTTTGCCATTTCCTGACCTCGCATACTGTAAAATGAATTATATATCCTATGAAAATGATATAGTTTTATTTTCTTATATAAATTTCATTGAAAATGCTCGAACTTTTTCACTTACAACGAATTTAACTCAATCACAGTGATTATCCTAAATGTGATCCTAAATTATTATTGTTTTATCCCGGTGTTTCCAGTTTACGATTTTTACAATAAATTAGGATAATCCGAACTTGAGATTCGAACTTTATCAATCTTTTTGAAAAACTTTAAGATTTAAACTAATGTTTGATATAAAATATACCATGAAAAGAGTCTCTCTTTGGAGATATTATAGCGTAACTAAAATAAAAAGAAGAACATTTTAATTGTTATATTTAATCGTGTTATTACTGATAATTATTACAGATACATTGTTAATTATTTAAGTGTTTGTATTTTCCTTCAGACAACCAAGAGTCCGTAACTGCAGTTGAAATTATTTTCTTCCCTTTAAACCTTGTTTTTATTTGTGTTGAATTTACTATCCTATAAATGAAGAGAAATTTTTATATATAAAAAAAATTGAGAGACGCTCTAAAGTTTAAATTACTCATATAAAGTAAAAGTATCATTAATATTGCTATAAAGCTATTACCGGCAGAACCAGTATTGTATATGGACACACTGCCAGTGAAAACCGAGATGCTACACAGTGTTGCCAGCAAGACTAACATAAAATTTGCTAAATGGCTGTTAAAATTTTGCCAAAATTTTGCTAAAGGATTTATAATTAAGCTAAATATTTTGCTAAAAATTTTTTATGCTTCGTTGATAAGATATGTAACTTTAAACAATGGATTTTTGCAATCATTTCGCACTTACAGTACTTACAATAGGCCTTCATCGAATCATTTTCGACTGGCTGTAACCAATCCTTGAAATCCTGCATTTGCTCCCACTCTTCCCGGTAATGCTGACTGTATTTAGGTGGCATATTAACCACTAATCTATTGATAATGCACGTAGCACTGACGAGTGTACTGTTTAATTTGTAAGAACTTTTATTTACAAAGTAAACTAATAAAGTATATATTTTGTACTCCTGTTTAAATTTTCACAAGAAAAAGGAAGACCATGAATGATGTTTGTCTATGGTATATTACATTTCATTTGTAGGGGAATCCCCGAATTTAGAGCGTTTGACCTAAAGGCGGACCCACACGTTCGCTAAGCTTACGGCACATGCCTAACGTGTTGGCCCGCCTTAAAGATTACCTTTGTCTATGTTCTATGTTGGCATAGTGTTACCACCTATGTCTCATGAAATGTCGACTAAATTTACGTATGCAAGGTAGCAAAACTGTAGTTGGTTTCATGGTTTAACTTTTATTATTTAGCTATTTTATATGCTAAAAAATAAGCTATATGCTAGACAACAAATAAAAATGCTAAACAATGTAAAAATATGCTAAATTTAGCATAAATTATGCCAAATTGGCAACACTGATGCTACAGCCTGTGGCGACAGCGGTCAAAAAAAGTACTCTATGGACTTGTTCTTGAATTTTGATTTTGTCCTATTCATTGGATCGTGATTCGTGCGTGAGTGTACTGTGTATCCAAATTTGAGGTCTTGTGTCAGAGTACGGTAAAAAAAGAAAAGCAAACGTGTTCTTGGTTATGTGATCATTATATTTTAACGTGTTTTTACTTTAAACTTTTTGCAATAAATACTTACTATAGAATCTGTACTTAATGAAATTTCTGCGGTCGGAACTTAAATAATTACGAATGGTGAATGGATATGATAAACTACGACCGGTTATAAGACGCTGTTTCAAGATTTATCAATCGAAATAGCGTTTTAATGGAAAGTATACATTAGTACGGCAATAGTAACAATGTCTTACAATTCCACGCTTGACGAATTCTGCGGATCAAAATTTTGGGTAAGTAGGTCTTTGACCCTTGTAAACAAACCAAAAAAAAAAAA
>CAJQZM010036883.1:8972-41569 GCA_907164665.1 Colias nastes
CATAATACATGATCAGTTTACGATCGAAGAACATACATACATGTAAAGTTCCCTACAAATACGAGAAACTTCCCATTGCGACTTGTTATAACTTTCCAGTTTCCACCTATAAAATTCTTGTAACAGCATAAATTTTATCTGAGCAACTTATAAGATCCTACATCGTTTAAACTTCGCGACTTTCAAAGAGATGTTCGTTTTAATTGTGCTACTTTAAGCTTGAATGATTACGTGATTCTATCTTTGCTTATTTTACGCTAAATTATAAATTTTATTATAAATTTAAATATTCAGAAAGATAGAAATACACCAACACACGCAACATATTATAATAACGATAGAAAAAACTACATATTAATAAAAAAGAGCGTGCGTGCCGAGCATACGTGTCAGAAGCGAAACTTCTTTCGCAAGATTCAAAGATAAGCAATTCAAGACCAAAATCGTCGCCTTACTTCATGATGTGACGGTATTGCCATGACCTTGAAATTTTACTCTCAACACGCCTAAAGAAGTTTCACTTTAATATAATATGTAAGTTCATATTTTAATAAATAAAGAAGAAAATAGATAATAATGAATGACGTTAACGCATATCATAATTATTCGCAAATATTACTTGTTTAACTTTGGAGTTAAGACTAAGGGCTGATTTTTCAATCGTTGTTTAAAACTTATTCATCGAATAACGTATTAAACTACCATTTCAAAAATGTATTCTATATGGAATTTGACAGTTTACAGGTGACATTTTAAAATGTTCGTGTAATACTTTATTGGACGGATAAATTTTAACCAAGGATTGAAAAATCGGCCCCAAATAATCTTGTAATTGTAAGTTTACATTAAATTACGAATTCTAACAAAAAACATTAGTTTAGTTATCTACTAATGAGTAGAAACCTTCTAATTAATTAATTTGCATTACTCAGGTCTCTAATTACTACATGCTTAATTAGTACTCTTGTAAGAAAGGGTCAATTTAGACTTAATACAAATTTCATTGTTATCTATAAAATGGAAATACAGAAAATGTTTTAAAATTATCTTAAAGGTGATATATTTTTTGTGGAACTTAACTCAATATAATTTGTTTCATGGTTTCCATTGTCAAGAAAAATGTTTTAAAAATGGTAGTTTTCGAGATGCTGTGAAGTACAAAATATACTGTAGGCAGTGAGTAATTTATCATTTTACTAAATAAACGATTTGTTTGTGCAAACAAATCTTTAATAACTCAGCCCCCGGAATCACAGACACAATAGAAAATCTATTGTGTCGTGGACCGATCGGGCCGCTGGGGGCTCAATGGGCTAATCAGCTTTCTGGTATCCCTTTGCCCTTCCTTGAAGCGGCGTAGTTTCTACTAGTTTATCTGTAACATATTAAATAACTAACAACCCTAATATTAACCCAACTTGTCAATGAGCATGTAATAACTGTCACCTTACCATCCATCTCTGCCAATTAACGCACGACACATTTGACACGCGTGCGTCCGCGTCGACCGCTCAACGCGGAATGACGGCGCTCATAAATTAGCGGTAGAAAATTGTAATTATACCCGCAACAATTTAGAACATCAGTATAACGAATGCCCGCTGCAGCTATGACAAACGATGAAACCGATATTGCTAATGTGCGTGATTAATCTCCTGAGCTTGGCGTCTCGTTGATTTAATTTTGTTGTGTTTTGAAACGACTGCTCACTTCAATGATGGATAGAGTGGAAGTTTGAGTGTTATTTATTTATTTATTTATTAGAAATACCAACGTTTGTTTACATTGTTTCATTAATTATTAATTAAAGACTTATTGTATTCTTCTAAATGTAACAAACAATTATAGGTATTCACAACATGCAAATATAAATTACACAAACTGACAATTTGATCGTTGCTTATTTTCACTAAGTTGTTGTGGATTGTTGAACTCACGATGTCAGTTGATGTTGAGAAATAGGGGCCGGGGTAGGTAGGTACTATCTTTTACCATCACATAACAATTTTCAAACGTCTCAGAATAAAGTGTTAGAATTGGTCGTGATAAATATGTATTATTGAATAAATCATCTTTTAAATCTGATTTCTATGTAAATACAGTAGTGTCTCAATGAATTATTTGCCTTTTGCTTACTTTGAGTTTAAAGATTATTATCATTCGTAGGTACATTATTTACGAACATTCAAAAATCAAGTATACAGAGGCACAAATACAAATAATAGTGAGGTTGAATGTATTCAACAAATAATATATCACCTCTTTATAAAGGAAAGTGCCTTAAATTCCCGAATTTGCGCCAAACTCAGGTAGCATTATACAAAATTATGGAGGTGGAAGAATTTGAGCTTTTGGGATTATAGCCTTTAATATATACCCAGAGAGGCAATGTAACGTAATGCCTAGAATTTAGATTCAGGTTAGATATCCTGGACGATTATTTACACCTACTTTTGTGTTTTAAAGGAGAGCTTAAAGAGGACAGTGGTTGGATGGAATATAAAATAATTAAGTCTGAAGATGGTTTTGAAATAAAATGCAAGTTAAAATATTAAGTATTATTATGTTAAATCTGTAAACGTTGTGGTTGTTTATAAATAAATTGAAAAAAAAAAACATATTGTCAATTTTATAAAATCGACGTATGAATGTTTATATAAGTCCAAATAAATTCAGCGAAAACAAATAAAAAATGGGAGTAAAAATTGTTAAAAATATAATTCATCGTAAATCATTTTAGGTTTCGTTTTTGCCATGTTTTTTTTAAATTGTTGATCACTTTCCATTTGCATTTCATCGAAAATATATGAGTAGGTCATACATTTGGTACCAAATTCTACGTTATAAATACTAAACCGGTAAAATCGAAGTCGGGATCGCCTAAGCCGCAATTTAGGAAATTTATTCCACTGATTAGGAACGTTGGTGAAATATATTTTATTTTTATTACTTATTTAGACCCATAGCGGCACTTAAGAGACCATTTATGGGGTCGTTTTGGTTCGATGATGTTAATAATTTATAATTAAAATTCGACAGCGGTTTATAAGGGATATACATAATACATTATGTAGGATGTGTGTGCAAGTTTAAAAGGCTGTCGAAAATATTTAAGGGTTATGATCACGTGGTAGTTTTGCCTTAAAAAAAACTATTGTGTTAAAATAACCTAGGTAACTTACATGGTATCTAACATCGATATTTATTTTATTTTATTTAAAATATGCTCTGCCCAACTTCTCTCTTTTAGGTTATCTGGAAGAAATTGCTGCATAGAGATAACGCTTACTCTTTGGTTGCACATTTTAAAGTCTAAAAATCTGTTAAAACATCTTTAATTCTAAATAACATAAAATATCACGTCTTCTAGCAAAAAGCAGGACATTCCACAAAAGTAAATTGCATAATAACACGATTACAGCCTATCCAGCGTCTAATTAGTGCAAACGTTCGACGTTGATTACAGACGGAAAATTTGTTTTTAATTAGCGCGCACAGAGAACTCGGCACACAGAGATTTACTAGTTTACTAGATAAATGTTTGCTGTAGATTCTATGCAGGTTTAGGTTTAATTTACGGCGCAATTGCGTAATTTTTCGTTTAGATGTGTACGTTAAGAGATAAAGCTTAAATGAAGCTTGTCTATAATAATATCTAGTAACATGTTCTAAATCAATCGACCACTTAAATAAATCTTTAAAAGTTATTTACGTTATTAATACAAATAATAAAGTATTATTTCTAAGAATTTTTAAACAGAAATTGAACACAGCCTTACACAAATACGATTATAAAACACAATTGCACCATCAACCTCCAACATTTCAATCAACGAATCCAAACAATTACATTCATTTCCTCCAACTCATTCATCTCACCAACAATACACCACAATACGAAACTACTCAAACCTTTTAATTCCACACCCAACAAATGAGCCGAGCCCGAAACTTGCGTCCATCGCAAAGCCTACTAAAACTTGTAACAAAACCGGTCAAACACTCAAACTCAACCATTTATTTATTCAATTAGATTATCTTAGAAGCACATCTGAAAGCAGTTTCTACGGAGAAGAATCGTCAAGAAACTGCGTAGATGCTCTTTTAAAATCATGTCAATATTACATTTTAATTTTAAATAATAATATGTACATAATATAACATAATGATGATGCCAAAGAACTGCCTGTGGTTCTTACGCGACGACGTTTCATTGATTTTCATTTTCCATATTAAATATAATAAAAATAAAAACATTGCTCTGTTGATAAGTGCTCTGTGGATTGGAAGAATTAGTTGCGATTACACAGTTATGTCATTTGTGACGTCATTGGTGCGTGAAATGTGTCTCCGGGATTAATAATTAAATCGTTTTGTAGATTTTCGGAGAATGTTCTAATTTATTCGAGACGTGATATCTCGTGTGTTTGATAAGACATGATTATTGTGTGATTTAGGAAACTGTGTCTAGATTAGATTCTAGAGGAATTAAAAAGTTTGTATATTTTTTTTATTTGTTTTTCAATTAAATTGTTACACATAAAACCTAAAATGTAAAATGTATGATTGTTGTATATCTAAAAATAATAAAGAATTTTTATTTTAATTTAATTAAAAATATCCCACCGGCACTGCCACCCCTCATACAGTCCCTTCATACAGTCTATAAAAAATTATTCATCAAAAATTAATCTGTTTAGGTATATTTTAAGGTATAAATCATATAAAAATCGGTCTGTGTGATTTAGTGTGATTTGATATTATGTTGATAATAATGTGTATGAATAATATAATTTACATAACTACCGCAAGAGAATTAGATAAAACCACAGTAAATATAGTAATACCGTTTAGTAATCTGTGGTAACTATCGTTAAAAGATAAACAAAACTGTGTGACATTAAATATTTAGTTACAAAAATAAATAGAATTGGGCTTCCCTTACTATAATTATTACACTAGATAGAATACCATCCCGGAAGAAATAAAAAATATAATTATCTTGTGATTAGGTTTACGCCACAAAAAATAAGAAGCATTTTCAGGTTCAGATTGAAGTTTCTTGATTCAATAAAAACTTCTCAATTTCGGAGTGATGTAAGCACATGTAGTATTGTTAGGTGATTTACTTTTTATTTACTTGTATTTGAAATATATTTTTAACATACCTAATAGAAGGAGCAAATAGTACATTACTAACAAGAAAACTATCAAATGAATAATTTTTAATATCCCTAAAATATCATATTACTCAGAACATTTTTCAAACAGTTATTACTACCAAGAAGATTGGTCATTATTCATAGTACAATATTCAGAAACGAATGAGTACAAAAGAGTATAATAATTTAAAAGAAATTAAAGAACACACGTCTTGGAATACATTTCAAAAAGCCATTGAAATTAACAACACAATACCACCCAAAAAAATTGAGCTGTACTTTCCAAAAACAACATCATTTTTACAAATACAAGGTCCATACAATTTGGTCATCAAAGTCCATACATTTAACACAGGTGTTAAAGTCATTGTTGTAAATTCGTTGACAACACTTGATTAATAATTGGAGTAAGTTGATAATGAACAACAATACTTGTCGAAGTTTCTGCGCTCGCTGATAATTGAATTTCAGTAACTGTTCGTTAAACCCGTTTCATTAATTGTCGAAATGAAGTGTCAAAATATGATGCTGTCTGCCATTTTTCTTTTCGAAATAATTGGAGTTATTCCTGTGGCTATTCGGAACAATGGGTGCGATTTTTGCTCGTTTCCTTAGTATGAAATTGTTAAATTATTTTATTTTGTGTGGAGAGTCTTCAATTTTTGTATTTTATTGCTCTTGTTGGATTATAAATTTTAAAGCAATTATAGTATTTGAAAAACATTTACTCACAGATATCTATGGTTACATTTCAGTAACATGCTGACGAGAATTGAGTAGAGATAAACTACGATAACATGGCGCGCCCCTCCAAAATTCAAAACGTTTGAAAGTATTTGTGAAAGTATTTACAATGCACCACCAAGATTCACAACGCATGTGTGCGTAATGAGACGGCCGTCAAACAAAAACAAATCCACGGATTTGTTGCTCGACTAGTCACGCTCTAATCGCTCATTATTATTAGTAATGGCGCTGCACTGACGTATTCTATGAAAACGACACGTGCGTTGTCTTGGGCGCTCGGCAACTTATGATTAGTTGACCAACAAATCTGGTAATAAGTGAGATATTACGAGTACTGTACGAGTAAAGACGAATACGTACAACTACATACAAACTCCTTCGTAAGGATGTCACTACACACATTGAAACAGTAATTTGGAGGGGCGCGCCATGTTATCGTAGTTTATCTCTACAATGATTAGATGTTTTTTACATTTATAAATAAATGGTAAATGTAATCAGAAACAATAAGCATTACAAACATATTAATCTACATTTAAACTCTTCATTTTCAATATTGATATCATTAGCTGTATACCTATACATAATTAATCTATATTCATTACCAAAACCACTACACACATTCAAACATTACACACACTTAGTATAATAATATAATATGAACGTTAATATCTGCGTTAAGATTTATCCTCTCGCAACACAATTTCCCCTGTCAGGGCTGCCACAAAAGATTGAATGCGAGTTTTGTCAGTCATGAATTATTCCCATGCAAACAACTTTATATAAAGGCGGAACGTATTTGCTGATGGAATACGTTATCACTGAAAAAACAGGTTCGCAAACGTTCACAGCCTTTGACAACCTTTGAATGGGTTGTTAAACTTGCCCTCTGGTAGTGTTTAAATTATAAGATTTTATTCCCCGTGTGACGCAATTGGTGACAAAATGTGTCGTAACACGGTTCAGTGCTGATATACTTTTTTTCGGAGCTGGTGGTGATAAGCGACTACCACCGCCCGTCAATTTTGCGAGCTTATAAAAATAAAGGAACTTAAAAAAAGAACTTAGTAGTTCTCGTAGTGTATTTGTGTTATAATACAACAAACAACACGAGAATTTTGTTTATACATATTTTAAAATATTTATCAATCCTTTTCGACTAAGTTTTTAAATAAATGTTGTTTGATAAATGTTGTTTGTGATTCGATTAAAATGACGTTACAATTTGTAGTAGTAGGTACCTAAATTTTGTAGTTCAGTAAGTCCTATTCCATTACCAAAGCGAGTAAAAAAACACCCAAAACGCACGAAGTTTTTAACCGCACATTGCAGTGTCAGAACGGATAAAAAATTCACATATTCTCTAAGAATTTTAGCGCTACTATAATCTATTTAGCATGCGCTGTTATTCGGGGCTGTCACAAATGTTAGCTGCGAGTAACGTATGTAGTTGTTTTGTTCAACGCCTGTCTGGTTGCATATGAACAGTTGTACGTACTTTGTTGAATTCTGTGAACAATTAGACTGGAACTGTCTTTTATTGCTTTGTGGGGGTTAATTTAATACTTGAAAACGTTATGAATAAATAATCCATTTTTATAATATGTGTACCAAAAATGTTGAAATACACTACATAATATTGTAATTTGTGAATTACAAATTACAATATTATCGGATTTATATATAATATTAAAACAGTAGCAATAACAAAATATTTTATATTTTTTTTTCCTTTTCATATTATTTCTATATTATCATTACAATAAGCTAATTTCTAAAAAGGTTTAAGACAATATTTTTACTCTACTAAAATAAAATAATATGTAAAATAGCTCACCCAATTTAAACAAATTCCCTTGCGAAGCAAATGTATTGAACGTAAATTCAATCTCACCTGTCATTCGGTGGCAGGTACACTATTTGTCATGCCATGTCACACGTACCTTCTACTTGATGTTATTTTAATAATTTATTACTATATTAACATCTAGCTTAGATATCTAGTATATTACATTAGATGGTCAAATAGATGGAGTATAATTAGAAGTATTGTTTATATTCTGTAATTAACTAAAAATAGATAACAGTTTTTACAATCAAATCGAAGTATTACTATTTTAACGCAGTATATTATGTTAGGTAAATCACTTATTAAATAGGTACTAGTTTTCTGTCGTCGCGTGTACGTCAATCATAATTTAGCCAAGAAGATTGCCTGAAAGAGATTGCTTGAAAGTAAAGCCTCTCGATGATAATATACCGTTTTATTCCTCCAAATAATGAAAATTTTTAAAAGAAGAAATAAACAATTTTATTTATTTCTTTTATTTTGTTTTACATTCTTACTTATATCCCTGTTTGTATAATAAAGAATAATATTTCTCCAGATTGTTCTACAAACGATATATTTGTCAAGTTGACAGCCAATTACAAAGAAGCACAGGTAAACAATCATACAATGTGGCTAATGGGCCCCCTACACAATGGGCAGCGTTGGGCGAGAGGTAATCATGATAGTGTAGAGGGCCTGAATGTCTATGATCTGCCGTCATTGTAGATGTTTTTCATCTGTTGGGCCAACTCTGCCAATTGTATAGAGGGCCCATAATATGTCTGACATTGACACATGTTCTACCAATTTGCTGGCCTTGTATTAGGCATGTCAATTATGCGTGATGGATGGTCTTCTATTAACTAATTGCCTATACATAGAATATGACTTGTATAATGAAAATGTTGATAGTTTTTGAAGCAGTAATAGAATTCTGTTTTAGTTCAATTTAGGTATAAAACTTGCCGTGTGAAAACAATTTTAAGACTTAAAATTCCAAAAATATATGTCTAAAACGAATAAAATACAATAGAAGTAGTAGGTACATTAAATCTAAAAAAATGTACTAGGTACCATTTAAATTTTCACTTGTCTTAGTAGGATGAACTTAAAATTTCATTTAGTCATATTTTCTTCAGATTGACGAAACAATTATATTCTATCCTAATATTATCAGTAAAGATAGTAAATTGATTGGTAAAACGTTCTAGAAACTACATTAACAAATGAAGTTTTTAATACGCGGCAAACAGCACAGAAACGAAAGATCTCTTTTTCGATTTCTGCAAAGAATGTACAGAATAAACTAAATTGGTTTTCTTAGCTCGGAATTCCTTTGGTCAAGCTCTTTTAGTTGAAACCATCGCTCATGTGCGTGAACAATATTACTTTGTTAAAAGAAAAAGGAATAAAAGCAAGTTATTTTTAATTAGTAGTTGGAAGCTGACATGTTACAAATACACTGACAGAACGAACGTACGTCTTGTAATTGATTTTTACAGTACTCCAAAATTAATAATGCGCATGCAGATCTTCGCTAATTATCGTATTTCCAGAAATATCCGAATTACCCCGAATCATTGAATCGTAAGTGCCCTAAACAATGCACTTGCATCTTGCACCTTGTTCGAAAGAAATAGGAGTCAATTCGAGTCATACACAATCGAAAACAATTCGGGCGATAGGTGACGGTAGCCTGTCAGTCAAAAAACTCAAAAATCCGTCAGTCGTCTTTATATATTGGTGGTGACCGCACGTATTATCTCTATATGGAATTATATAGAGCTGCTGTTACATACCTGTCTTAGTTTTGTTTCAAAGTTGAATTTTCCGGTAAAATGATTATTTACACATGTAGCAGATAGCAGTGGGGAAAGTGAAAATTAATAAGAGCATAATGAAAGTTCTGATCATTCTACGATATCAGATATAGAGATAATCCCTGATTCTGTAAATCCTTTGGACTGAGATTTTAATGATTCGATTTCACAATTTAAATGTAAACCAGTGTTTGAAAATCATTTTTTTAAATATAAACTTTGTCTTATTTTAACCTTCCGTACATCCATCATTACGCCAGCTTCAGTAAGACACTTTAATAGTTCTAAGTATAGAATTTTCCAAGTAAATCAATACAACAAATATATATTCGCAATCGTGTGGCTTATCCTCGCTATTAACTTACATTGAAATAACGAAACAAAATTTCGTTACTTATCTCTTTTACCATAAAATCACAATAAAACTCATAATTCTAATAAACTATGCATGAAGAAAATACATTTAACCACTCTATATACATATCGTCTTCGGAGGCTCGGGGAATATGACAGTTGCCGAACAGTGACGAATTTTTCTATGCGCATTATCAGTTTGGGAGTACTGTACTTTAGTTATATTTTGAAGAACTAGTTGTTCACCCTGTCGATGCTCGCTATGAAATAGTATTTAAGTGTTTTTACGTTTCAATACTGCAATCATGTTCAAGGCTTAAACAAGTTTGTTCAAATTATTAAAATCGGTACAGCTGAAGGCGTCTAAAAATATACGAACCATGTTACAAATTTTTTATATATTAAAAATCCAATTGTTACACATTTTTTACTATGCAATTTGGATAAAGCTACAAACTTACTTAATAATATTTTTTTTTTCGTTTATTTGTATCATTCTTTCTACCAGATTATTACGTATGGACAAATATATTTCCTTCAGCGTTTTTTAATTTATTCCTAATTGATATTCAACCAATTAACATTAAATTTTATCAAACAGTACTTCTGTAAGGAACGTTAATTGTCTCTTGAGACTGACCTTTTTAAAGAGATCTTTAACTTGTTATTGGAAGGTCTTAGAGTGGGCAATTAGAACAATTAAATGTAGGTAATACCTATTTTTGGAAATGGTTTTCTTGAAATTATGTAACATAATCTTTATGATACCAACTAAAAAGGCCTAAATAAGTAAGTACATAGTTAGAATTTAAATGATATGGATAAACGGACGAACTGTTAAGTTTTTCTTATTTGAACAGATAATATTGAATTTATTTCCATGCAACGTTATTGGTGCAAAGATCAACATTCTAAAGTATTTTTGTTTAATGCTAAAATATTTGCAATAAATGGCAAAATACTTCCAACTAGTACCTATTTCTGAGTTGGCGAACAACATTTTTTGGCGTAGTAAAAATTCGAAAGTTGATATATTTATCTTTTCTTTCGTATTTTTTTTCTCTAGAAAAATTAGGTTTGTTATTATAATTTTGCTATTACTAGGCATTTATTTCTCATAGTGCAATATAGGCTAGTCGCATTAACGTCTTCAAAAAGAAAAAGCGATCAATATAACAAAATGTATCACACCAGGGAATACTCGAATGTACTCTAAACCTATCTCCAATTTACGCCTTATAAAATTTTACATTATAAAATACACGGAAGACTGTATTTTTCAACAAAGCCCTGTTAGGAAATGTAGCGGATTTTATATATTTTATAAGGCCACAAGAATTGTGTAAAGTTTCGACAGCCTTTGTACTAGGCTTGTATTATGTTTTTGACGGCTTACATGTTTATATTTTTAATGGAGTGTATGTGTGACGAGGGATATATTTTTCACTTATATACAGGGTGGAATTTTGTAATAGCAAAGCATGGAACATTCGATTTATCAAATTTGATTGAGGTATTTCATTCTTTTAACTTACAATAACGATCTTTACATTAAAAGTAGAGGGTGTAATTTTAACAGATTTTAGTTGATTCTGTTTGGCAAACAAAATTTCTTAAACCTTTCAATGCACTTTTATTTATTTTCCAAAATAATGGAATTTTTCGTTTGAGTAAAATTTTCTATCTAAATTTTTAAGGGTGCTTCCCATTCGTGTACTATTAAAAAATTCCACCCTGTATATTTTGAATAAGTATTTTATTTACCGGAAACCGATATTATTTTCTTACATAAAGATATTATTTAAATACGTACTTGTATTTTTTCCTGGAAGTCTCATTTGCTAGAGGATAATCTTCGTTCTGATTTAACCTTTTCGATGGCACTTTCACTGGCTTACATAATATTATTACATCCATGAGTTAATTAATCATTATAATATGAAGTTATAAATAAAACTAAAACCTTCTACTTATATACTAAATGACACAGGATTTCCAGCAAAAACTCATTATTAAACAACAATTTTACAGAAACATCATCAAATGTACTCAAAAACGCCACCTCAAATAACGTGAAAATCACAACAATTTGAAGTAATTAAAATCCTTATCAGAACGTTAATATCTCATAAAGAAACCATAAAAAATATACAACAAACCTACTTGGTAGAATTAAGGGCGTTCTTAAAACCATTAAAGTGTACACACCATTTCAGTGGCAAGTTTATGACTCGTCCATTAAATAAGTGTAATTTAGAGTATGGGTTTGGTACAAGTGTTGAGAAATAGCGGAAAATATATTGTGTAAAATAATATCAGAAATTCAGCTGCAAGTTAGAGAAATTAATGTTGCAGGTACATTATAAGTTGGTAATTTAGTTCATTTCTTTTTTGTGAGGACTGTGATATATTTTTTTTAATAATATGGATTTCAAAACCTTATATGTAAAGTTTAACATGATTTCAAACGAATACATTTTGGTAGTCACATGTATTCAAACTTTTATTAATTGTTGTTAGTAGTAACTTTTTAAAATATAGTTGAGGAAATATTTTCCTTTCCTTTCACAAAGTAAGGTCACTTTTACACCTTTCGGGAGTAAGTACGGGTATAATTATATTATCTTGTAACAAGATAGATAGGATACACTTATGTCTTTACCCCTACAGGCATTTAGGTAATAAAGTAGAACATACGTACCAAGTCTCTTGATGTTATAACAAGTTTATTGCAAGAATATAAAAATATACTAGGCTTAAACTTACAATACTTATATTTAATCTCTTTCACCTTATAACATGGTCACCCTTTTTAACTGATGATATTGCATTTTACATTTCAATAGCTTTGAATTTTTACCCCGTTTCGCTTCGTAATAATATTCTCGTGGCTTTCTTATAACCTTTATTAGTGGTTTCTATTGATCTGTCTAGCCCTAAGTTTTAATTATCTTCGTATATATTGTCTTACATTGTTTTAAACTTCATAGGTTTCTTTTTATTGTAAATATTTTATTAAAATTATACACTATATAATACATTGAATCTTTCGAGACTTTTCATTGCTTGACTGTTTCAAGCCCTTTGATAATATGTTTTCTTTGTTTTTAAAAACAACTTAAAGAAACTTTTCAAACATAACATAGATATTTAAGTTTGTTTAAAATTATGTGATTGTTCCTTTAATTAAGAAAAACGATGCGTTACACTTCTCTATAAATTTTACGTTTTTATTCGTTGAAATAGAAATTAAGCATGAAATATAAAAAAAATGGTAAGACTTTTGTGAAATATAATTTCTTAAGTCTAAAGCCTTCTTTAGTACCCACACATTGAATTAAAAACATAACCAATATGATTCTACGCTATGAACATAGCCTAGATGCATATAAAACAGCAGCCAAACCGATTCAGTGACTTTCAAGCAACGTACGTCGACCTTCGACTTCCCAACTTTCTGATTTATAATATAAGAGGATGAAATAATACTATTTACTTTAAAATCATTTTCAAAGTAACTATATTTGAATAATTTAATACGTATGCAAAGCTGTAGAAATTGAAAAGCTGGATATTATTATCCAGCATATTTATGCTTCATATAGACTATTCTAATTGAATACACTATAATTTTGAGAGTATAAGAAAAACACAGGGTATTTTTAAAGCAATTGAACACAACCCAACACAACCTCTGCTAAAACAGGGTTAGATACCAATTCGAACATATATTTTTAGATTACATTTAGAACATTAAAAAAGTTGAGTACAACATTTTAAACAATACAATCAATAAAGAACAATAATTATTTAACAAAAATACTCATATCTATATTTCATTAAATGCAAAAATAAAGACAAAAGGAAAACCATTTTCCCTTGTAATCCAATATGAGTGCGAAGATATGAGATATTTGCAATAATTTTCCGATACCGTATTATTATGATCATATTTTACTGCATTTATTCTTGATGCTTTTATATTAACATTGAAGTTACATTGCATTTGCTCTCATAATATGTCAGATTATTTTTAAAGATAATTTTGTCATTGTGTTTCTTAACAAAAATTTTCATTTCAAACAGGAGTACAACTTTTGAATTTAATAAGAGGAATTATTACAGCGTTTAAGGTATTTAAAAATAAACTTTAAATACTCTGAAAGGCTGGCAGTTGATATCATTTAAGGTAATAAATACTATTTGTCTACTAAATATCAAATATCTTTAGAAGTAAAAAAGTGGACCGTTCTTAAACCATATATTTTTTACTTGATAAATTAAATACGATGTATGAGCTTTAACAAATAAGTTTGTTATTTACAAATTCCACTTCTACTTTAAAGATATCCTTAATTTGAAGTTAACCTTATATACAACACTATACGAGTAGGTACCTATGTATGTTGTCAGTCTTATAAACTTGCTTTTCTAGAAAATACGAACTAATCCACGTATTTCTGATATAACCTCAACAATCGATATGCAATCACGATTGTGATCTAAGAAAACCAATCAAATGCTTATCTGCCAATTTCCAAACGTAATAGAGATACGTATACTCATAAATATTTATCTTCACAGCTGAAAGATACAATGGAGTGCCATCAGATGTTTGGAGGAAATAAGATTTCTTATAGCGCAGTTTATGGTTCTTGCTATAAGGTAAAGGGTTAACATTTGGGTTATAAGTACAATAAATATATATATAATATGCTTAAATCTTTAAAACTACGCAACGGATTTTGATGCGGTTTTTTTAATAGATAGAGTGATTCAAGAGGAAGGTTTTAGTATAATATAATTTATTAGGTTTTAGACAAAGCGGGCGAAGCCGCGGGCGGTAAGCTAGTATGTAATAGGAGATAGGTACTTGATTTTTTGTTTCTTACGATTTAAATCAAGAAGTACTCGACAGATTTTAAAAATCATATGAAAGGTTAATCTGTACCGAATGACAAAAGATCTACTTTATTTATTCATCCCTGGGCGATTTGGTGATAAGATGCTATATTATACTGTATAGTGTATACGGTATACTAATATAATAAATGAGAAAGTAGGTATTTTTTGTTTTTTTTCCTCTCTCCTTCAGGAAGCAATTGAGCATTGTGATGGTATAATTTTTGAATTGATATAGGCTACTTTTTATTGAGATAACATATCTTGTTGATCGCATGGAATTTTCTTTTACCACGCGGGCAAAAGCTACTAAGTACTACGAAATAACAAATATTGCAGTATCTAATAAATACTTAATGATCTAAAAATGTCTATCCAGTAAAAGGCTTTATCTAATTTGTGTTATATGTTGATATTTAGCTCTAGATTCATTTTAATATCTAAAATAGCCACAGCACATCGACCCACATTCAAGCTCTACTAAACCAAGAGGAAACGTCAAAATATCAACAAAAACATTCTTTCAACAGTTTATTCGCTGACCGAGAGTACTAAATAATGCAAGTGGAAGCCATTAACGCTTTTAGCCGAAAGTGCTTTTGAATTGATATAGGATGAAAATAATGTATTGTGGGGATGAAATTTTGCGAATAACTCTTATTTATGACCAATTATTTTCGAAGAGTATCAAGTTTTATGTGTGGTTATTTTGATTGAGTAAATCGTCAGGCGGCCCCGGTAAGGCGAAAGACGCGGGTTCGAATCCCGCCTCGTAGTTGAATTTTTTATATAAAAAAAAGATCATATTGAGTAAATCGTGTTGCGTGGTTTTATTTCTAGTCTGCTAAACTGAAGTTTAATATATTTTTTATTTTTCCCAGGTTCCAGAATTCTGCGAAGCTCACTACAGGTCTTGCACAGAAAAAAAATGGATTATAAATCAAAACCATGTGAAATTGGAGTGATTGAAAGATTTTATTTTGACCCATTTTCCACACAATCCATTTTTTCCAGTTGAAATAAATATTTATTGAAATATAATATATAACAAATTATTTTATATTAGGTGAATATGAATATTAAGCTACTATTATGCTAGTAAATGGAGAATTTTTTGTAGATAGATTTTAGTAAATACATTCCTAAAATGAAAATAACTAAAGGGAATCGCTCCCAGTGATACCGTTTTTAATACACTTTATTATGAAAATATATCCTAACTTACGGTAAAGTATTTTTCATTGATTCAAACCATGAAAAGGGTTAGCAAAGTCGCAGTGTATAGCTAGTAACATAAAGTATACATTAAAAGACCCAAAAGAGGATAAAACATGTGGAATGTGATACCTTTAAACCGTTTGATGTTTTTGCAATGAATCTGTTATTTTGTTTCGTGATTCGTTCGATTTAATTCGAATAGTTGAAAGGATTGGGCACGTTCTAAATACGTGGTAAGTAATAGGCGATAGCGATTTTTCTTTTATATTTATTCATAAAACATATCGTGATGTTAGATAAAGGTACACTGTAATGATGCGGTTACAAGGGCTTATTTCTACTATTGCCATAAAAAGTATTAGATTAAATTAGATTAAAATTTAAAAAAACTCTTTTTGTACACATAAAATATAAATCTTACAGAATAGCAATATAAAAAGTCTTTCTTAATGCCTAGTATGATTACTTTACTGAAATATTAAGATTAAGTAAAAATCCACTTTTAAGAATAGATAAGTATTTTTAAAGTGAAACTTTTATTACATCGTCTCAAACTTTTTGGTCTGTGTAGCGCATGTCGCGTGACGGTCGAACCGTACGATAATTATCGTACAAATACGATAATTTTGTGCCTAAGTTTCACTTTTACCGTGGTTTCATAAAACCACACAACATTTTATTATTATTTTTTCGAGTATATACTGTTGTAATTGATAGATATATAAAAGAAAGTCGTGTTAGTTACTCCACTTATAACTCAAGAACGGCTGAACCGATTTAGCTGAAAATTGGCAGGGAGGTAGTTTAGAGCCAGGAGAAGGACATAGGATACTAAATATGTACCACGGGCGAAGCCGGGGCGGACCACTAGTTCAATATAAAATTAATTATCCAAAAAAATATAGAATCTCTTTAATTAAACCACAGTACTAAGTTCCGAAACTGATTTAAGCCAGTGCTGAATTTTAATGAGTTTGAAAATTATGTATTTAAGGACATGTATAACGTATCTCATAAATGTCTGTTTTCATTTCGACTTATTAAACGAATATTTAGCTTTTATAGCCCATAAAAGTGAAGTCCCGTGTCCCCTAGTGGGGTAAGGGGCAGATATTATGTATGCAGAATAGATCTATTTCACTGATCGATTTTCTTTAGGGACAAGTATGTGATCAGCCTTCTGTGTCCTGCCAGACCGAGACCTATTTTTTTTTTCTTCGTCTCCACCGGAAATCGAACCCAGGGGCTTCCTGGGTTCGATTGCTCACCCACATGCTCATACGAAATCTTTGGACGGGGCCTTTAAATATATTTAAAAAGTGACGTAGTGTGGCGATTTTTAACGAAGAGAATATAATATTCCCATTTAATTTTCATTATTGGTAAACCTACTATTAAGTGTGTCTTTGGTATATTCAAACCTCAGCAGTTATTCTACATATAAAATTTTTGAAAGAGCTTTTCAATAATGTTATTTAATAAAAGACATAAATTTTATATAATCATTTCTAATTATAATAATTTTCGTGAATCAGCAATTGTTTAGGTTTAATTAATCTATACTAATATTATAAAGCCGAAGAGTTTGTTGGTTTGTTTGAACGCGCTAATCTCAGAAACTATTGGTCCAATTTAAAAAAATTTTTCGGTGTCCCAGAGATCGCCTCGATAGATAGCCCATTTATCAAGGAAGGCTATATCGCAACGCTAGAACCAACAGGAGCGGAGTAATGCCGGTGAAACCGCGGAGCACAGCTAGTCAATTATAAAATACGTGTGCGCTAAGAAAGAAAGAAAGAAAATACATTTAATCCAACACACATAGATAAAAAACAATACAAATATTAACAATACAGAAATACAGAAAAAAAAACAACAACAATGCAACATGTAACAAACAAAAAAAAAAAAGGATGTTTGTCCGTGCATTTAAAGTAAAAAAACATAATCAGTGTGGTTGAATGGATCGCGTGTGTTGGATAGGGATAGACCACTCAGGAATTCTGTGGCTTTAAAGCCACAGCACTGATTTTCAGTGGCTCCCATATCGCAACTGACGTTTGCAGCGATAGAGGCTACAAAATTATAAGTCGCTTGATTTATAAACAACATTATACTTACATACATTTCAATATTTATATCCATTACACAAATACTGAATAACAAATACTATATCTATGCAAATGTGCTATATACATATATAATATGTGCGTACCTACTATATTATACATAAGCCACTCATATACTATTTACTCATATATCCTATAATTATACAATACGATAAAATGGATGGACTTACAATAAAAAAATTTCATGTGTACGGTCTCGCAGTAAACTAAATGAATGGAATTTCCGTAAAGCAGATTATAATGAATTATATGCGTGCATACAATCACTGCGTTGGGATGACGTTTATTCCTGTACTAGTGTAAATAGTGCCGTAGATAGATTGTACACACAATTATTTAATTGTTTCAATAAATGCGTCCCAAAAAAGAGACATTCTATGAATAGTTCACGATATACTTATCCGACGTGGTTCACTACGGAAGTTGTTACTAATATAAAAATTAAATATTTTAATTTAAAAAAATATAAGCAGTTTGGTCTACAGTATAACCTTGAAATGTTTAAATACTATAGAAGTAAAGTAAAAATACTTATCAATCAGGCTTATCAGAACCATATAAAAAAAATTGAAGCCAACATTAAAGACGATCCCAAGAAATTCTGGGCATTTGTAAAGGAGCAGCGATCATCTAGTAAATTGCGTATCGAATATGACTATGATGGTGTTAAAGTAAGTGGTATTGATGCCGCAAATGCATTCGCTAAATATTTTCAATCAGTATTTTTAAATGAAAAACCAAAACTTGATTATAAGGAGGCTTCGCTTGTATCCGGCGTCGCATCATCACGTATTTCTATAGATTACATTTCAAAATCTGATATAAAGCTTGCAATTCGGCGCCTTAAACCGCATTCGGCAGCAGGTCCGGATAATATACCGCCATTCATTATTAAAGACTGTATATAAATTTTTATTGAACCTCTTCACTACATATTTAATTTGTCTCTCCAAACAGATACGTATCCTACCGTATGGAAAACTTCACGTGTTACACCGGTTCCAAAGAGTGGCTCCAAAGTGAGCATTGAGAACTATAGACCTATCGCGGTGCTATCTACTTTTGCTAAGCTACTAGAAATTATTTTAAATAATCACGTCTCACAACAAATAAGTTCTCGATTATCGGATTGTCAGCACGGTTTTCGTGCCCGTAGATCAACATCAACAAATTTAATTAATTTCGTCGACTACGCTTCTAAAAACTTAGATCGGAAAAAACAAATCGATGTCAGTTATTTCGACTTTAAAAAAGCGTTCGATCGCGTAGATAATGACGTCCTTTTGCGCAAATTTTCTATGATTGGTTTCACTCCCAGGCTGGTAAAATATTTTGCAGACTACCTCCGGGATCGTTTTCAATTTGTACAACTTGGTAGTTATCGTTCAGATCCATATGCCATCAATTCTGGTATCAGTCAAGGCAGTACCCTCGGTCCTACTCAATTTCTGATAATGATCAACGATCTTCCAGATGTTATTAGTTCTTCCCAGTGTCTTATGTTTGCCGACGATCTAAAATTATATTTGGCTATAGGAAGTATTGAGGATTGTCAGGCATTACAAAACGATATAAATAGCGTCTGCGAATGGAGTAAAATGAACCGTTTAGATCTTAATGAGGCAAAATGTAAAGTAATGACTTTTACTAGGAGTAAATCTCCACATCTCTTTGGCTATAAAGTTTCGGATAGGATTGTAGCTAGAGAGAATTCGATTCGTGATTTAGGCGTATTATTCGATCGTACCTTAAGTTTTAATGACCACATAATTGATTTATGCCAGAGTGCATATAAAGCCCTTGGATTTATTTTTAGGCAGACTGCTCGTTTTAATGACAAAACTGTTATCATTAGCCTTTATTATGCATTTGTACGTAGTAAGCTCGAATATAACGCTATCGTGTGGAGCCCACATGAAAAAATTTACACGTTAATGATTGAGAAAATTCAACGTAAGTTCTCAAGATGCCTTTTCCGGAAGTTGTATGGATATTATCCCTACTTATATCCATCCTTGTACGTTACGGGGATGGTTGGAATGGATACACTCGAGCTACGACGCGAGCGCGCGCTTATGGTTCATTATTATCTGCTGTTAAATAACAAAATTGACAATCCCGTGGCACTGGGGGCCTGTGGTGTGTGGGCACCGAGCTGCTCCGTGCAGTGGCGCTCGCGTCCGCTGTTCGCGGAGAGCCTGCTCCGGACGCGAGCCGCTTGGAGTGCACCCACCCATCATGCACTCAATTTGTTAAATAAATTTTTACGTGCTAAATCTGAAGTTGACCTATTTAATGTTAATATTGTATCGTTTGTCTCTAATTGTACCTTATTTTTAAGTCAAACTTTGTAATAATTGTTATCTTTGTGCGTTTTGGTATGTTTTGTACTGTAAGTCAAAGATGTATAAATGAAAAATAAATAAATAAATAAATAAAAGTAAATAAACTGATAAAAATAATAAAATAACAGATAAAATAAAATAAATAAAATAATATTGCCTTATTTATATATATATATATATATATTATTAAAGAGCAACTAAGGTTGGCTGATTTGTTGCTGTATTATAAATTTTTTGAATCCATTACGAAAGCTCGGCAAACTGCTTTTATTTCGCAATGGTGGAGGCAAATTGTTCCAACATTTAGTTGCTCGATATTTAAAGGCACCTCTGAATGCCATGGTGTTGTGTCGAGGCATAGCTAGTCCAAATAAAGACGCCCTCGTTCTGTATACCGTGTCCGAATTTCCCAACCAGGATAATTTTTCGAAGAGGTATGAAGGTACATTAGACCGTATGACTGCAAACAGCAGAACGGCAAAATGCAGCCTTCGACGATTTTGCATGTTTAAAATCCTGGCCTTGTTCAGGTATGGCGTTATATGGGATCGGGGGGGCACATCCCAGCAAAAGCGGGCGCACGCATTTTGTACTCGTTGTATAGCTTTCTTTGAGCGCGCGAGTATTCGATCTCCATACAACGCGTCCCCATAGTTAAATTTGGACAACACTAAGGCATCACATAGTCTAATTCTGAGCTTGGTCGACAGATGGCTTCTGATATGGTAGAGAACTTTGAGCCGGTAGTAACAGTTAGAAATTATTTGATTAATGTGCTTTTCACAGGGCTCGGAAACCGGTTGAAATTCTTAACCGGTTTCGGTCATTGACCCCAAACCGAAATTGATTTAGGTTAAAGGTTGCACTTTACCGGTTTTTACCGGTTTATGCGAAATACCGGTTTTTCATTAATATTGGTTTTGGTGGTGAAAATTAACCGGTTAAAACCAAGTTCCATAAGGATCCTCGGCCCCCGCTACCCTCGCTCGACAAGCCTGGACGTTGCGAGGTCATTTAGTTACAAAATTCTTAAAATCACACTCAAGTTCGCAACGTCGCCGCCTATCTTGTCCAAAGTTCGTACTGCAGGACTACAAGGACTGAAATTTGGCAACGAAGGAAGAATAACAGAGGCGAGTCTATTTTGAATTAAATATATTGACGCAATTTTAACTAGCTTCCGTCTTTACTTTATTTAGTTATTTCTTCCAGGATTAAAGCGAAGCAAATCTCCGTATCCTTTTGATTCAGAAGATTTACGATTGGAAGCGCCCTGCATCTCCATCTTTGCTGAAACCAAATATGTGTACTTCGGAGCAGAGGCGGCTCGTCCTAAGGAGCGCTGGTGCAGTGAACTCCCATAAATAATTATAATAAAGTTATACCTGCTCATTCATTTAATAATTGATATCACTATTTAAAATCTATCGTAAAAACTCCAATATTAATATGAATAAAATAAGTACCTTACAAATAAAATACATCATTACATACACAGTACACTCTTGTTCATTTCATAAAACGTAACGCGCGAAACGGAGCTTACGGAGCGCTCTCGATTGCGCTCCTATGAAACAAGATTCAGTACAATGCCTAAATACGAAATCCAATAAGAGTGAAAGAGAAATTTCGCCACAGTCCTGCGCGTGAAACAAAAGATTTACTATTAGTCCATTGAATAAAAAGTTCTAGAGTGCGTGAGTTAGTAACGTAAGATGTTTCTTCGGAAACATGTCAAGAGTCCCTAGGTAATAAACATACTAAAACCCCGGGACACTAGGAGGAGCCCCGGAGTGGGGGGAGGGGGGAAAAGGTCCATTTTTTTCATTTTTCGCTTAAATATCAAAAACGGTACATGTTAGAGAAAAACTTTCAAGGAAAAGTTGAAAGGCCATAAAATTATCTACAAGTTGTACCTAAATCATTTTTTCCTATATCCTACCGTTTCTGAGTTACACGCAGTAAAAAATGATTTTGGCTCAAACAATTTCCCCATACGATCAAAAAATATTTCTTTCTTCCAAAAAAACTCAAATGTGCAACTTGTGACCGGTACTGATAGATTGCTCTTAATTAGGTCTATGATTGGTAAAATAAACACATTCCTCCATGGAAGCCTTTAGGAGGAATCGATTGTCAAAATATTATATTAGGGTAGTTTGAGTTACTGAACTTGACCTTTTTTTTTCTTCCAAAAAACTCAAAAGTGCAACTTGTGACCGGTACAGATAGATTGCTCATAATTAGGTCTATCATTGATAAAAAAAAAAACAGATTCCACCATGGAGGCGTTTAGGAGGTATTGAATTTATTAGAGTAGTTAGGTAAAATAAAAAGCTTTCGAATTTTTCACATTTCATGGGATGTAGCTCGAAAACGGCTGCGAATAGAAAAAAATGATTTAGGTACAACTTGTAGATAATTTTATGGCCTTTCAACTTTTCCTTGAAAGTTTTTCTCTAACATGTACCGTTTTTGAGATTTAAGTGAAAAATGAAAAAAATGGACCTTTTCCCCCCCTCCCCCCACTCCGGGGCTCCTTCTAGTGTCCCGGGGTTTTAGTATGTTTATTACCTAGGGACTCTTGACATGTTTCCGAAGAAACATCTTACGTTACTAACTCACGCACTCTAGACCCCCCTTGGAGGGACTCATTCAATGGACTATAATATGGAAAAATAGCAATTTTCGGAGCGCCGCTCACACGCGACGTTGCCGACGCGACGCGGCCGCATTGCATGACAGCAGCAATTGCGCGCGACGTTGCCACTCCTATATTATAAACAAACACTATGAGTACGCTCGCGAATGCAAATTCGGGGATTTTCTAATTATTAATTGATAATCATTGAATTTGTTTTGAAATAGCCTGTACTTTATAATTTTTAGTGTTTAAATATTTTATAATGTGGTGCTCATTATTTTTTTGTAATAAATTATCCCGCTTACGCTATTGTACTTTCGTTGTTTTATTTCAAGTGAACACCTTCGGAGAAAAACGAAGTCAAAGTAGAAGTCGTGTCCAAACAAGAAAATAAAATATGTTTGTCTTGTTCAGAACATTCTAAAGTAGAAATAGATCAATTAATTTTGATCATTTCATGAAAAAAACCGCACGTTTAATTGCCCATATCGAGAAACGATTTCTTATTATTGATCTGCTCAAACCACATCATGATGTGGCCAATAGACATTCAACCATTTCATGAAATGCGACCATTTCGTGAAATGATCAATCATTTCATGAAATGAGCAAATCTACGATATGGCTACGACATCACTATAACTTGTGGCAAGCGTTAAAAAATGAGGCAAAAATAATAAAGGAATTAACCGGTTAATTTGGGTGTCAAAACCGTTTGTGCAGAAGTAACCGGTAACCCTAATCATTTGGGTTACATAAAAACAGTTCACTTGTTTAACCGGTAAATGAAGGAACGATATATTTACCGGTATATAATCTAAATTAACCGCTCTTTTCAAACCGGTTCCGAGCCCTGGCTTTTCAAACCGCAGTGATATGTAATAATGTTTAAGTATTTAAATATATTATGTGTGAAAAAATTCTACATAATAATGATTGACATGTAAATTAAAGTTTATGAACATTTTTTGACTTGAACCTTGAAGACAAAAGGAAATTTTAAATAGATAATCTAGTAAATATATACAGTTTTTTAGATGTGAAATAAAGTAAATTCTCTGCATAAATGAAACGCTTGTTTTATTCACCACTAAATGTTCATTTTAAAAGTTTTAATACATTTCGGACGTCCAATTCTAGTTACAGAGGGTAAATGGAAAAATTTTGTTCGCCAAACTTTTTCGACGCAAAAATTAGTTCTGCTTATTTCTGCTTATAATGTACCTACGAATAACGAAACAATTTTTGTCAAAGTGTTTTTGTATTTTAGGACACTTCTCTTGAGTACTTCCTAAATTTACTGTGGTTAAGAACTGAATAATTTTATCGTATAATACCTATGCTAAATAGTATGTATACGTATTTGTATTAATAACGTTATTTATGGTTACAAAAAATAATAATTGTAGTGTATTTAATTGGACGGATCGGGCTGATGGATTTGGCAAGCAGGTAGATGTTAGAACGTAGGCATCCGCTAAGAAAGAATTTTGATCAATTCAACCACCAAGGGGATAAAAGTTTGTACAATGAAAATTTATCTTTTCCACGCAGGCGAAGCCGCGGGCAAAAGCTAGTATTATATAAGAAAGAACTAGACATAATCTGTTTTATAGATTACTGTTAACAACATACATAATTCACAAACATTCTTTCCATACTGAACAAAGGGAATAAATTACATACAATTTTAAAAGTGAAAAACATCTCAACACAAACTTTATCATTAGCGACAGACTTCAAAGAAATTCATAATTGCAACATAAGTTTCCAATTATTTCACAAGGTCACTGTTAACGATCTGAGTCCCGGATTCAAAGTACCATGATGTCTTATAGCAGTGTTATTTCCAGTGTGGGAAAGTGATGGCGCTAGACGACCTGAATAGCGCTGTCACTTTTCCACACTGGTAATAATACTGTGGTTGAATGGTTTACACGGGATTAGTAACTAAGTGCTTAGTACTTGTCAGACCACAAAGCGCTAATAATGACGCCGATCAATTTAGACTTAGTAGCTAGTAGACGGTATTGACGAGCCTTTAGATTTTTACTCGCCGGTAAAAATTATCACTTACTAACTTGTCGAGCTGTTTACACTAGGTACACTTAATACTAGCAAGCGACAGCTTCGCGGTTTGGTATCGACTTGTCGCTTAGTAAATATGATCGATTTCTATTCACAAACACTTTTACTAAGCACTTATCTCTCTGTTTACACATTGAGATGTAGTATTAGTGACGAGCACTAAATACTTCGTTACTAAGACCGTATAAACCGGCCAATCGACAGTAATTTTTTATTCACAAACACTGATACTAAGAAATTATCTCACCGTTTGAACTTTGGGACGTGGTATTAGTGACAAGCACTAAGCACCTAGTTACTAAGCCCGTTTAGACTAACCATAAGAAATCGCGGTACAGGGTCTGGATACGGAAAGAATTGACATTTCATTATAATCAAGTCACGTACGAAAAGCACCCTAAAGAAGGGCAGGAATAAATCCCACGAACCAGATATAAACGTGGATTTGCATACATAAATATTCGACTTAATATAATCTTGATAGATTGCAGCTACAGGTCTTTTTGTGTTAATGGATTTTCCGAGTTCAGTTGAAGTTGAGTGTGTGTCAATTTTGTATTGATGTGTTTTCGGATATGGTTTACTTTTTTAAATGTGAAATTGGATTTTAATTTGCTTGAAAGTAACTTTTAACCGAGTTTGGGTATAACATGTATACTATTCTAATGTATTAGTCCAGATCCCTTCAGGTTCGATTCTTTCTTGAAATATTCTACATATAAAAAATAATTTGAACCGTATAGTCTAAACGAGGCTCCAATAACAATATACCTTTAAAAAGTAATTGTTTCCTATTTTCATTTTTTGCTATTTATAAATGAAGTATCCATAACACGTTTTACCTAAATATCATAATGAAATATCCCACCAAAAATATTCACGATAACATCACATTACGAATCCATTACAATATAGTTTCAAACATTCGCAAATACGTGGCTCATGTATATAAACAGCTAAATATCAAAATGTCTTTGAATAGAGTTGACGTTATCTACAATACCCGACCTCGTCTGTCGAACTGCTCGTTAAAACATGGATATAAAGTACTAGATACGCTTTATCTATACTAATAGTATAAAGAGGAAAGGTTTTCACGCATAAACTACTGGACCGATTTCAAAAATTCTTTCACCATTAGAAAGCTGCATCTTCACTGAGCAACATAGGCTATATTGCTTTTTAAAAAAAAATTTAGATCCTTACCCAACGTAAACATGTAGGTACCACGGGCAAAGCCGGGGCGGACCGCTAGTAAACTATATACGAAAAAAAGTTCAAAGGAAGGTTAAAGAGCCTTTTGCTATTATTAAAATTTCAGAAATAGCCATAAAAACTTTAAGGGATGGAAGAGTCTTTTCGTTAATAATATTTTAGAAATAGTTGTTATTATACGAGTATGATAATATACTCCCAATGAATTTATACTCTTCACTGTACGAATAATAACATTTTCAATCATTGATCCTCTTTTAATGCAAACATTGAAACGCAACAGTTACAATAAACGTAACTAAATTCAACATTATATAATATTTAGAATGAATATGTTTTCAATTGTAGTCGGAAATGTTTTATAGCCCCAGTACAGCCTTTCTTATAAGAGTGCTTAGAAAGTCTATATTCAGAAGGAAATAATTAAACATGAAGAATATAATTACAACTGAAGCGTTCCCTGAGGTCTATAACAAGATCTGCGAAGGTCAAGGTAAAGATTATAATTTAATATGTACATATTAAAACATAATATAAGTTCAGTGGTTTGAGTGCAGAGGAATACCAAACTAAAACTTTCACTAATATACAAAATATACAAAGAGCTACTATTAATGCTAAAAAATTTAGTATTCTAGCTTTACACACGCGGCTTCGCCTGAGTAATCAAAGGAAAGCCCGCCAAGTTCCCGTTTCCGTGGGATTTCCGGGATAAAACCTATCCTATGTCCTTTCTCAGGTCTCAAGCTATCTCTGTTCTAAATTTCTTCCAAATCAGTTCAGTGATTTAGGCGTGAAGAAGAGACAAACAGACAGATAGAGTTACTTTCGCATTTATAATATTAATTAGGATTATTATGATAAACCGAACGTAATAATGATCATAGTAATTAATTATTAAAGGGTAACCTATTATGTAATAAAATTTATGAAAATTTAAATCTTGCAGTGCATTTTAATGTTTCCATAAACATACTCGTGCTAGCAAATAGCCCAAAATAATATTATATCGAAAATAATTTCATACAATATCAATTTTCTCTGTATTACAACGTAATTTCAATAGCATATCGGTATTGTATTTTAATACGAATGCAACAAAATAGTGATCCTACTCGAATTACGAATCATTACCTTCGCTATTAATATTATGTGTAATTAATTTTGATAATAACAACGCATTATAATTAACATCCAATTTAATATTTGTTATGATAGGAAACGAGTAAAGTTCATTGAACATTTTCTCTACTTGAAATTTATTATTATCATGGCATTGTAGCAAGTAGAAATACTGTTTTAAAAAATATTCAATGTACAAAAATGGTTTAGTTACTATTTTTTTATATTATGTATAGACTAGCTGTGCCCCGCGAATTGGTCTTAGCGTGATGATATAGAAATAAAGAAAATAATTCAAAATACGTACCTTCTAGATCTCTAGATCCTTGATAAAACTCTGTAGACAGATAAAGGACATTAACGGTAGTTAGTTTATCATATTGTTGTGTCAGGTTTTTAGAAACATTACTGGCTTAACGATATAAAACACTACCCTTGTGGCATGTTGGTTTTATTACCTTTAAGATTTCCTTGAAATAATCTATAGGTACTATGTGCATTTGCATTCTTTTAAATAATGTAAAATTTTTATTTTTAAAGGCTTGCTTAAAACCACGATATGATAATTATGTTTGAGTTGTTGTAAATACAATTAATAAGAGAATGACGTAAAAAAATCATCTGTAGGTATATTAATTATGTATTTATTAATGCATAAACATTTCACGTTAGGATATTAATCAATTGGCAAAAGCATGTAAATATTAAACAAAATAATAGAACTGAAATCCTATCCTACTAATGTTATAAATGCGAAAGTTTGTGAGGATGGATGTATATTGTATGTGTATGTATGTTTGTTACTCTTTCACGCAAATACGTACGTACGTACGGTAACTTGGATTAATACATAGGATTAGTTTTATCCAGGAAATATATTTACCTAATCGATTTATCCAATTTGAGAACGCGGGCGAAGCCGCGGGCGGAAAGCTGCGGTTATCTAATAAACGTATCACGATCACAATTTTGTGTTATTTTTAAATTAATTACAATCGTATATAAATACCACAGAAATAATGAAATAAAAGCATTAATTGTGTGTGTACTTTGTCACTAGAATCGTAATAAGTACTTTGTTCTGCACTGCAATTCTGTAATGCACTCTTGTTTACATGTAGTTTGTTTAACAGCTTGATGTTGATTAGATTTGCGTGTGTCATTTGTTTCATACGTTTATTATAAGTTGTAGTTTTTGCCCGTAACTTCGCCCGCCTTGTTAAACGAAATGGAATGTGTGGAAAATATTATATTCCAAAGCATGTCTTAAAATGAAATATTCTAAGATAATTTTTAACTTTACAAACTATGTTCATGTGGAATCACTGTGGCTCAACCCCTTATAAAAAAACATGTAATTCTAATGTGAAAACATAAAATATTTGTCATTATACCCCTCCAAAATGATTTGACCTACATATTTCTATGATTTTTGTTTATAATCGATAGGTTTGGAAATAGTTCGTAAACTATTTGAGTGGATAGTGAAAATTTGCAGTACAGTTTCATTTATTTTCAAACGCATTCATGCGTAGTTTTAAAGATAATTACATAGGGCTAGACATACAGCGTGAATATACTACTGCTATAAAATAGTACTACGAACTGATTAGTAAGGATAATTAATGAAATAAAGATCACCTGTATACAACTTGTATCATTACACTATTAATTATGCCATTCAAACTCAAAACTCAAACTCAAACATTTATTTATTCAATTAGACTTCTTTTAGAAGCACTTTCGAATCGCCATTACATATTTTTAACAATTATCACCGATTCGAAAAGCAGTATCTATGGAGAAGAACCGGCAAGAAACTCCATAGCCATTAAAAGCCGACTTACCATTAGTGGTGATCTAATCTCCCCTACTTACCTTCACAAACACTTCATAAATCGAGCAATTCAATGTTGTAATAATTAATCCCCCGATTTAATTAGACACAGCTTGTTTTAGACTCCAATTTGTATATAATCCCGTTTGTTAGTCTAACTCATTACTATGTAAAGCTGGTGCTTTTATATGTGACGACCGATACGATATGCTAACGACACGATATTCTATATGTATCCGACTTTATTATGTACACACATGAGCTTAAAAATATTCAGTATTTCGATAAATGCTTAAAAATACAACCCTTTTTGTCCATTTAACACCATACAAATATTTGTTGGCATCAAAAAATTACTTCAAATAAACACGAATTTTGTCTGAAACAGATGTTTGGAATCACAAAAAATCTATTCCAACATATACGTTTTGATTTTTTAGACGGTAAATGTATTTTCATATCAACGGTATGAATTTTTAAATATTTAGATTCCTCTCACACCGTACAACGTTGGCCGATTGATAAATCGCTTCAATTCAACACTTTATTTTATAAAGGGGAAAATATTTGGTATTTCTTTCGTTTCCACAGTTTTGAATTCGTCGATGCAGTGATGGCGTGAAAAATAAATCTATTTGGGTTTTATAACAGTTGTGCGTATTTAATAAATAGTTTTTTTAAGCTATTGCATAGCTTCTATCGCGGGCCTTGAGCGCGGGGACCGAATCCAGAAATTCCGTAACGAAAAAAACCTCACGCTCCCCACTCCGACGGACACGGAGGTGTGGCTTGAAGGCATGCTATGCAATAGCTTTACCGCGGCAGTCCCCGAGTGCCACACGTCTTCTTTATCTTAAATAACAGAAACAACTATGTAGAAACATCATAAAAACTTTCTACGAATTCCACTTATTATATTTTTTGTACGAGACAAAAAACATAAAAAATCACGAATGAATTTAACTTTAATAATACGGGCCATATTTTGTTTTGTTTACAACAAAAACAGTTGAATTAAAACTTGTTTTTTGAAATCGGTTGAAAATGGCCACTAAGTATAATATACTTAGTGGCCACATAATATTATGTGATTATACATTAAAACTAGCTTTCCGCCCGCGGCTTCGCCCGTTTTATATCAAACCTTCCTCAAGAACCACTCTATTTATTAAAAATACTTATCAAAATCTGTTGCGCAATTAAAGACCTAATACATACAGAGAGTTTTATATTATGTACTGATATCGTACCGATAATTATAAAACTGCCTGTATTTAACTCATATCGTTACATGAAACTAATGAATCCATAATTAATTACGTGGTAGAATGGAAAGTGAATTTTACCGCAAAATCCATAAGCTTCTAGAATGAGATCCATCGGGAACGGTATTACGGTATACTTATTTTGAGTATATTCTATAATGGATTATTATTGTTGCTATGGCATCTTTTTAAACGCTTTTTATATAATTTATTTTAGGATATTTCAATTAATCAAAATATGTTGATCTATGTAATAAGATATTATTCAAAACTTGATTATTTTTTTATTACTTACCAGCCTGCGCCCGTGGCTTCGCTCGCTTTGTCTAAAACCTAATGAATAATATAGTGAATACTTCCTCCAGAATCCACTATCTTTATTTAAAAAAACTGCATCAAAATCCGTTGCGTAGTGTTAAAGATTTAAGCATACATAGGGATATAGGGACAGAGAAAGCGACTTTGTTTTATACTATGTAGTGATATCAATAATATAAATTGATGTACTAAAATACGTCACTCAGGGCTTATGAAGGTTGCTGCTGGTTTAATAAATCGAAATTCATTTTGCAATTTTAACGCCTAGTTACCAATACTCAAAAAGTAATTTTACATCAATCAAATACCTACACTAATCTATTCTGAAACTACCTACGCTAATTATAACAGGCTATACATACATTTAGGTACACCATTCACACTCATACAGCATGCAATCAAACATAGTACAATCAATTAACAATACGAACATCGTCGGGTTAATGAATTTGCTGTCAATGCGTGATTACGGCGCGCGGTCAGAATTGGCCACAATGATAGCACCTGTCATCCATAAAGAGCTTGTAACCACAGTGGTGGAAGGGTTGATTTTTTTATTTTAAAACGTTTTTTGTGATATCCTGGGTGTTTTTTCTGTTGAAGTGTAAATTAAAAATGTATTTATTGTTTTACAAGTTACTTTTAAATAAATATAGATAATACTAGGGAAGCATGTAGACTAAGGAGAGACCAAATAATCAAGTTTTCTATCGAGAGAAATGATTTATTTATTTACTTATCACACTTTCTCTGTCTCTGTGTATGCTTATATCTTTAAAACTATACGAACCGATTTTTGATACGGTTTTTTAATAGATAGAGTGATTCAAGATGAAGGTTTTAGTATATATTTTTATGTCTTAGACAAAGCGGGCGAAGAAATGGAATGTTATTCCATAATCTTAAGGCAGATTCCTGAAAGCTGTATTAGATACTACAGTCTGTAGCTTTTTAGCTATTGCATAGCTTCTATCGCAGGCCTTGAGCGCGGGGACCGAATCTAGAAATTCCGTAACGAAAAAACCTCACGCTCCCCACTCCGACGGGCGGAGGTGTGGCTTGAAGGCATGCTATGCAATAGCTTTACCGCGGCAGTCCCCGAGTGCCACTCGTTTTTTAATCATCAGACAAACAGTACAAATCTTTACCCTTGATAAAATTCGTGTAGTACCACCTCACGATCGTATTTTTCACAGACTTGTATATATTAATCCATTTATTTTCCATCGGTTAATAATTTTTAGGCTAGACAGATTTAGAAGCGAAATTCACAAAAACAAATCGATCAATCAAAGCACTTTATTTAGGCGTCAAAAGCACGATAGTTGACATCGAGAGGCAGAGCCAATAATAGACCGGACTCTCAGTGGAGTTTCGTTTGCAAAAATAGCGGACCTAAATCTGACTTCTCATATATATTGTATAGATCCCAGACATCCTATAGACAGATGTTGCCAACCAGTTTTGTGGTCCCCCTCCCCCCACCCCGGTAATTAAATATGGCATACAAAGAAAAAAATAAAAATTTCCAAAACATGCCGTGTGGGGTATCAAATGAAAGAGCTTATTGAGTAGATCACGAATATATAGCATACTATAA
>CAJQZM010036883.1:41969-90306 GCA_907164665.1 Colias nastes
GGCCAAGCCACATATTTTGACTAAGGTGTAGAGTTTGTGAAGTTAGGCCTTGTAGAGTTAGGGCGTGTAGTGTTAGAAGCTTGGCTCTACATGAGATCTGATAACTTTTTGACAGTGCGAGTCATATGGGCTCGTCTTGGCAACATTTTACATGAAAATGTTTTTGGTGGGATTTCATTTCTTTTTGTAAGTTGTTTGTAACAATTTTTTTTTTATTTTTTTCTTCTTTTTTTGGGGTGTATTTCTTGCACATCAGAGACGCCTTTTTTTATAGCCCACTCTCTTGTCAAGGACAATTTTTTTTTATTTTTAGCTACTGTGTGGACGTAAGAGGCAGGAGACGTTCGCAACACTTCTATTCATTCATATTTATATGATCTGATCTGAAGTATATATGTCTCAATATATGTCGATAAAATTTTTATTTTTTTTTTTTAACAAGGAGTACCTATACATATATATATCTAGGGGAACCAAGTTTTAGATTATTAGATTAGACCTCCAGCGTCATCAAAATTTAATTTAAAATTACAGATCTCATACAAACTCCCATTCCCTAGTTTAAGGGGTTGGGGGATGAAAGTTACAAGTTTTATAATTTTTTTGTTGTTTGTGTGCTAATACTAGCTTACATACAAAATTTCAGCTTTCTAGTACATTAGGAAATACCTTAAGAATTTTGATGATCATCAGTGAGTCAGTGACGAAATTAGCGTTTTTTAGATATAAATAAAATCTGAAGTATAAAAGCTAATGTAATTAAAACTTAATATGTTCAATAAGTCCGCTATTGACAATATATCCCGAAAATTTTTGTTGATCTAGCATAATCCAAACCCAAGTTATGAGGGTTCAAAAAAACGTCGAAGCGCTTCGAGAAAAGGTAGGTAGTGCCCGTGCGCTTCGCTTTCGCTTGGCTCGTCTTGGCGGGGGCACTACCGTGCCCCCAGAACCAACGTTTAAAAATGACATAAATATTTTAGATTTAGCTCCGATATTACCTACTCTAAAATGCGTGGTGCCGTAGAGCTTTTTATTAAAAGCAAAAAAAATTTCCGCTTATAGAGTATCGGTTAAAAAGATGATAGAAAAAAAAGAGCGTAGATAATGCTGAACAGTTTGTTTGGTTGAACGCGCTAATCTTAGGAACTACTGGATCGATCTCAAAAATTCTTCTCTTCTTGAAATATTCAGTTTCGCGTTTAAAATTATTGCTTTGTGTAAGAAATGAAGGCGTTTTAAGAGGTGTCGTTTAAATTGTGGAATATTTTCTTGGAATATTTATGTTATATTAAACTAGATGCGACCTCACGTGACCTCGTGTTGCACTGAGATAGACTGCTTTATTATGATTTTTGAGAGATATAATAATACAGGCGGAGTCAAATGAAACAAATCAAAAATTCTTAAAATACGTTAGCCATTCTTGAGTTACAATAAATACAAATGAGCGGTTTTCTTTATTTTAATATCTTTTGGCTAATGAATAAAGTATAAGGCTTTTTTAGAATTTGTTTCAAATAGCTTTTATTTACTTCTTCCTGCATTATCTGTTGAGTTAATAATTAACACAGTAATTAATAATGTAGAAATTTTCATAATCGAATATGTATTCACCATATTTACTGTTTTCTTATAATCATAATAATTTTCGACTTTGGAAATATATTTTTAGATTTATGTTGAGTCTTACGTTAACAAGAACTATTTCTATCCCTAACAAAGAAAATAATCAGTAGTACGCTATTTAAACATAGTTTTTTTTTTTACTTTTTCTCATATTATCACTCATCAACACAGAAGCTTTATACCTAACTTCCAGGTGAAAGTTCCATCAAGATCAATTCATTTTTTCTGCTTCAACACACACACAGACTTAACAAATCTCGATCTTTGTAAACAGCATTAACACAACTCTATTAACCTACTTAGGTATACAATATACATGTTTATATAATATAACCAACTCAATCTAGAACTTCCAAAACATTATAACCTACTAATTATAATATTATTCCTCACATTACGTGCTAACAGGCGAACTAGTTCGCATAATGAGCCTCAAGTTTCAAATGTGGCCATTGATTAAATTGTTTAAGTTCGCTCGATGGAATAGTTCGTTCGTTGAATGGATGCTAATGAATTAATGGTATGAATCATATTTCTAATTGTTCACGGCCTGTTTATAATTTGGTATTTGATTAGTTGATGTCAAGAATTTGTGAGGTATAGGTTAAATTTGGATGGAAATTATAGGCAATATAGATGTAGAGGTTACTTAAATTGTGACTCGGTATTCAATGAGCATAATATTAAGAATTAGAGCGAGATAATAATAAAAATACTGATGAGATTTGCGATGGTTTATAACCTACAATGTTGTCACGGCAGTAGTTTTTATTTATAATACAATATATTTTCTAGATATATTATCTTCTGTCATCCTAATACAAATATAAAGATTATAATAATATCATATTCTATAAATGTATGATCGTGTTAACTACATGAACACTCCCACATATCTGTATTCATGCCAATTAACCATAGATACCTAAGAAATATTATTTAACCATAGTCTTTTCTCAAATATTCCCTCTCTCTATATTTTGTTATACCTATTGCAGCAAAATGTAGAATTTATTACGCAAGATAATGTGGTATTGACACTAGCTTTCCGCCTGCGGTTTCGCTCGCGTTTTCAAAGAAAAATTCGCATAGTTCCCATTTCTGTGGGATATACTCTTTCACGCAAATACTACTGAACCGATTACAATGAAATTTAGCAAAAATATAGAAGGTAACTTGGATTAACATAGACGTTTTTATTCCGGAAATCCCACGGGAACGGGAACTATGCGGGTTTTTCTTTGAAAACGCGGGCGAAGCCGTGGCCGAAAGCTAGTATTAATATAAATACGTGCAATTTCAAAGAGTTTAATGATCAGTAAATAAATAAAAAAGACGTGTGGCACTCGGGGACTGCCGCGGTAAAGCTATTGCATAGCATGCCTTCAAGCCACACCTCCGTGCCCGTCGGAGTGGGGAGCGTGAGGTTTTTTCGTTACGGAATTTCTCGATTCGGTCCCCGCGCTCAAGGCCCGCGATAGAAGCTATGCAAAAGCTTCAAAATAAAAAAGACGTGTGGCACTCGGGGACTGCCGCGGTAAAGCTATTGGCTATTGCATAGCATGCCTTCAAGCCACACCTTCGAGCCCGTCGGAGTGGGGAGCGTGAGGATTTTTCGTTACGGAATTTCTCGATTCGGTCCCCGCGCTCAAGGCCCGCGATAGAAGCTATGCAATAGCTTAATACAAAAATAAATGATCATTTATTCATTCAAATTGGTCAAAGCGAATCTGGAATGATTAAACGCGGAAATCAGGCTATTTCGAGTCCAGCATTAAATACTATATTTATTTAAAAACGTTGCAAGGCGATTCATTTCACTTTTTAATTATGATTAATTATTAATTGTTTTAATAACGCGTTATGGTAATGATGGAGGCACAGTAGTGGAGGCAAATCGACGTTCAATTAGTGGTTTTTTAAGTGATAATTATATTTTAGATTTTACAAAGATTTTTAAGGGATTTAAAACATGATTCAATATTTATTTTAGTACAATGAAAAATGACGTTTTCGGAATGCATTCATTCTAGTCTAATATTACTTATGTTTTTATTGTATTCGTATAACATTGCATTTACATCAAACGAACATAGAGCTAGAGCAAGAGCATTCTTCCGTGATCTTTTAGTGTAAACGAAAACTCGTATTCAGTGTTTTTCAATATTAGAACATTGCATAGAATCTTTTCGAACGCACTAAGAACAACGAAAGAATGCTCTACGCCTGTTTACACTAAAATAATTTGACATAGCGGGGTTAGAATGAGCATTTGCTCGTTCGTTGTAAATGCACCGTTAGGTTAAAGAGTACGTTTGATGAAACAAAATATAAGTTACCCGTATATGATTACACGCAAAATTTACTAATTTGTTACAAAAACTTATCAAAAATAGTGACTAAAACCGCAAGAAAACCTCAACAGCTTAATAAATTAAACAACATCAATTAAAACATCCAAAAGCTCATGAACACTTAATTTAAACGCACAAACACTTACTGTAATTAAATCGAGCGAACTTTATTAATAATAAATGCTAAAAGAATGTCTGAGACGCAAAGTCGCAACATTGTTTATTTCTCATCAGGACCCTTTGTATTGTATAAAATGAGATGCTAAAGTGAAATATCTTAAACGATGGTTAAACCTTTGTTGACCTTTACCTGACGCTTTGACGTCAAGGGTTATCTTTTCAGACACGTAAAGAATGCAAAAGCACAGTGCAAAAGGTTGTTATTTTTGATAAGCGTGTGTAGAAATATGGCGTGTTTCGAAATAGGTATACATAGTATACAATGTTTTAAAAGACTTTTTTTTCTTAGATTAAATTTATCTCGATTATAGTAGATGTTTAGATTAATTAATCATAATATAATACAGTGATGGGCTTAAATAATAAAGGCTTAGTATTTATTCTCATTTTTTTAAATAACTCAAGCCCCGGAACCACAGACACAATAGAAAATCTATTGTGTCTGGGACCGATCGGGCCGCTTGGGGCTCAATGGGTTAAGATGATTGTACTTATTCAGATTTTGGTACCTGTATTATGATTTTTAAAACATAATTGAATAAAATATATTGTGAAACAATCTACCTGGATCTCATTTTCGAATTCCTGCTTACATATTGTGAGTAAAATATTATGTTCATTTTAATTTAACTTCGAAGACCTTTGTTGAGAGAATTAAAAAGAGGAGCAAATTTAGTTGCTGCACATAATATCGTAGTCTGGTAATGATACAAATTTGATAAATAAGGAAAAACGAATTTCTTATTTATTCAATTAATTTATACAAGAAATAACAAAGTCGCTTTAGAACGGATATCTAATGAGATAACTAATTTCATAGTATTAAATCGTTTAAATTTTGCAAGCTCGTCGAGTGTGAAGATGTCTATTGACTATAATCTAAACTCTAGTTTACCTTCCAATAATAGTCTATGATACGTCTACATTCTATTATAAGACTTATCTATATTAGTTTAGCAATATAGCTTTATGCTCGAAGACGTTTTGTAAGCCGACATAAGCCTTTGATAGAAGCCTTCACGCGAAAGCTACTTACGAACTCTTGGGGACAGCGATCGACTTTGAAATTAATTATTGGTTGCTATATTAATATTTATTAGCTTTGAATAAGGATGAATATTGCATGGCATGCAAAATTTTTGTTGGTGTTTGGAGTTTTGATTATTCAACAACTTTTAAGCACTACATCGCTGCCTGTTGTTTGTCGGTCGCTATGTCAGTTGTTAAAACGCAACGAATTTTCATGCGTTTTTTTAATAGATGGAGTAGTTCTATAAGAAGATTTAAGCGTACCTATTATAATTTCAAATTTGTTAAGTTTTAGAAAATGCAAGTGAAGTCGCGAAGTTCATACAAAAAATTATATTGTTCCAGGTAGAACAATATAATTTTTAGTATAAGCTTTCAGTGAGCATCTTTTCTTGAGTTCATTTCATCGTCGACATTTTTCCCATGCAAATTTCCACCTATTTTCCATCTTTTTCAGTTTAATTAAGTTAGAAGGAAATACGTAATTCCTTAAAGGTTCTTTCGCTCAATAAAACTCACAAAAACCTGGACATAAGTATTTTATTTCTGTTTTGTTTTCGAAATCAAATAATATTACACCCTCTTACCATTAAACAATAAAGCTGTTCCATGAAAAAGCAGATATACTTCTATTTTATTCATCCGTGTATATATTATGCCCTACCAATATGCACTACCAATGTGCACTACCAATGTAAACGTAAACTAAAAGAATTTCTTCTAACGCTCAACTATGACGACTCTGAGAATCTCCTTCACAGCACAATAAATATATAACATACACATATCCATACACACATCTACATTCTACACATTCACACACATACACACACGCGCACACATTAATTAATCAAAAACTATAATTTTATCTAAAAATGTTATTGTTTTTTCTTCTTTTTTTTTGTAATACTTTCACCTGCACTTATGTATACCATGAATATTATAATGTACATATAAATATAATAATGTATTATGTATGAATGACCCCTATAACACAGGTTTAACCTAGCATAGGGGTCATTGTTTAAACTCTGGTTGTAACAAAATGTATGTACCTGCAAATTAGATCTGTATATTCCATGTGTTTGTGTTTCTGAGTCAAATAAACTTTATTTTATTTTTATTTTTTATTTTTTTTATTATAGTGGTAACACAACACAAAAAACCGGAGTTCCTCAAATAATTACAGGTGTAAATAAAAAATGAGATTTTTACGAATAACAATCCATTGAATTACTTCAATAAGTCCTTAACAAACAATTCATTTATCCCCGTCACAATATTACCCAAAGAAGAATTCCTTATAACAGCTTGAATAATACACGCTTTTCATTACCAAATAATATGTTCTGTTAAGGACAATACCAATTCGAGCATCGGGAAATCAACGTAAAATCATTTCTATTCCATCTCTATAGAGTTCGATTTACCCTGAAGCGTGTATAGAAACTAAATTCGTTGTAAAAACTCCGATGGTATGTACAAAGGAAATTGTATTGGATACAAAAGGAAAATGTTGGGATAAATAGAGGGTTAAATATTTAAAAAGTAAATGCTGGAAGGTGTCATCTTTATAAATAGGGTTTGGGAGAAAATGGAGTCTATAGAATATTCTTATCTCTATCTCTATGTATGAGTATCTTTGTTCAGAATGCAATTTTTTGTACCTATTTAAAGCATGTATTTTTAAAGAATATCAATAACTTTTAGACTTAATTTAGAAAAAATACTGTGTGTATGTATTTTTATTAATATAATGTATTTTTTTTTCACATAAATAAAACAATATTTCTAGGGATTTAGGCCTTATCAAAACAAAAGGCAGATTTTTCTGAGTCTTTCAATACTTCAATACTTGTAACAATATCATCAATTTGTTTCAATAATCATGCATTATTATAAGTTATAACATTATACAACATTAAAATATTTTATATCTACAATTGGTAAATAATTGGGGAATAAACAGCCAAATACGCAATAATTACGTTCAAGTGATTTATTGCGAAAGGAAAACCTTTAAGCACCAAGAAAGCTTCACTCGAAGTTGCACTGCTCAAGTATTGGGGTGAAATGTTCTTAGACTTTTTTATTTTTTTTAGAGAATTTAATGCGTTTAACGATACGTGTCAATTGAGCAATAATAAAATTCGAATGCTTTTAAATTATTACTAGCGGTCCGCCCCGGCTTCGCCCGTGGTACCTACATATGAAAAATAGATGTTGGCCGATTCTCAGACTTACCCGATATGCACAGAAAATTTCATGAGAATCGGTCCAGCCGTTTCGGAGGAGTATGGCAACGAAAACTGTGACACGACAATTTTATATATTAGATATTCGATAGTTTAGGTATAATCCTGTCAGAAGGAATAAATCTAATCAAAATGTTCAATACATTATTGATGTATTTTAAGCTAACAATGCAAATGCTTATACCTACATCAATACAAATGAAGCTGAAGTATTTAATGATAAGGATACAAGTTTTTTCCGATGTTAATTTCAAAACGACACCTACATTTATAATAAGTATCAATGTTTAGAGTCTTCTGTTTATTTCAATATATCAAAAAAGAATAAGCAAAATAATCTATTTTTCTAGTAAATGGTAATTCATTATTAACTCCTTTATTTTAATAGCTAGTCTATTCTTTAGCTGAAATAAATCAAACGAATCAAATTTTTTCCATATATCTTAATTTTCCCTATTAATTTATGGTAATAACATAATGAACGCGTCATTATTTCGTATTTTTATAGTTGTAGTTATCATTTTCCATACCAAAGATTAAAAATAAATAAAAACAGATGTATTAATCTTCAGAGGATACAATGACAAGACAGAATGTGATAATATATTATTAATGATACAGGTTCCATTAACGAAAACCAATCAGCTCGCATGTCTTTCATTGCTTATTTGCTGTTATCTATTGTCAAAGATTATAAAAATAGCAGATGTGACAAAACTCAAATATTTCAGAGTTTCCTGTCATATTTGTGAAATGTAGTTAATGCTAGTTATAATAATTAAAACTGTAGCATTAAAATAATCAAATTACTAGTACGTGTAGATTTACCGTTTTCTCATGTTCAATGAATGACTTAAAAGGGAGTGGAATGATGCACTGCGACAAATTTTATTCAAACTAAATTAAATTATAAACATGCATACGCGTTTAAAATAATATGAGATTCCCGTTAATTTTAATAATATGCTTCGTAAAACTGTTCATAAACTTTTCGTAAGAATTAAACATCTTCATAATGTAATCTTTGTCAACTTTCCAATCCTTCAGTATTATTTATTCACGAAGCAAAATGTTTCCAAACAATTAAATAGATTTAGGAACTTGTAATGGAGTTATAGTGTTAAAGGTACTAAATAATTTTGTGAGACATCTACGTTGTATGTTCTTTGAGTGATTTTGTTCTGATATAATGGTTAATCGCCTTTGTTTATTTATTTCATATTAACAATGATTTTATATGTATATTCTTAACATTGTATTTCTAAAAGGAGAATAATTGTCTTTAAGGGCGGCCGTACACGGGCGCAGTCAACGGCTCGAGCAGTCAGTGTATGCCTCACGACCGCTCGCGAGCCGTCGACGGCTCGATGGAATTTCGGCATGCAGTTGACGGATTGAAGCGGTCGCGACGGCTCGAGAAGTCATATTGTGTACGGCGGTGAATGAATGCCTATAGTTCACCGTGCGGTCGCGCCTTCAAGCGGTCGGTTTCAACTGCTTGAAGCGGTCCATGTACGGCCGCCCTTAGTGCTCTATTTTCACGTCTCAAAGCAATTTATTGCGTCTGATGATTTTTTATACATTTAATCTCAGTACTATTACAATATAATATATTCCTAATAGTATAATTATTCTAATTAATCTGTAATCCGTATGTGTCCCACCCACGTAGATTCAACATTTTAGATACACCGTACTAGTTAAAACTACATAACACTATACATAGCGCCTCTAGCAGTGAATTAGACCCTCAAGATTTAGACCCAATAGTTTTATAGTTTTACCCTTAGTTCTTGAATTCTATCAGCTTCTCTTAGTACCTGAATTCTATCAGCATAACATTCAGAAATTTCTTTTAACCAATATAAAATAAAATATTTCGCTCTACGCCGATTGTAGATATACTACATGTTTCCTGCCAAAGTGTTGCCGCAACAAAATCGTGCGGAACGGAGCGTTGCTACTACGTCATCGCGGCGTCACGTCCCCGCGCCGTGCGATTGGCCGCGGATGACCTACGATTGTCCGCTACCACTTCGACTTGCCACGCAGCCGTCGAGCAGTGAACTCCTTCGCTAAAAATTCATTGTACCAAACGCACTCTGTAATTTTGATTATTAAATTTTATACGCGCAAATTTACATTCGTCTTCTTTTCGCCACCCAAAGTCCATCGACCAGTTCGTACACAACATTTCTGGACCTTCGACCCCGGATCCTGGATTTTGGAGACGCAATCGGCGAAGAAGTCGCAAAATTACAGTGCAGTTTGGTAAGACGGCCAGCTAATTTATCCAACCCTGTAAAGCTTCATCTGAATGATACTGTGCTTTGTATATTCCAGAGCTTTTGGTGTTGCTTGCCTCCTCACGTGCTTTTACGCAACCGAAGAATCTGCTTCACGTGGCACGTAAGTACTTGTAGCTTTTTACTTCAGTCATTATGTCGCTATCTGAACAAAAGGAGCTTAAGGAATTGAGGAAAAAAAGGGGTTTAATTAAATGTAGATTAACTAATTTTAAAAAATACGTTTCTTCGTTTGAAAATGTTGACCTTGACACGCATCAGAGGGCAGAACTAAAACTACGTATACCAGGTGCGCAAAGTTTAATGAACGATTTCAATCAAGTACAAAGTAAAATTGAAGATCTTGTCCCGGAGTCAGAAACGGATAAACTCATAGAATCACGCGTCGAGTTTGAGAGGGAATATTATGTTGTCCTGGCGATGCTGGACTGCATGGTAAACCCAGATAGTTCCGAGGATAGATCTGTTAATAAATCCATTGACTGTTCCTTAGCGCACGACCATACGACCTGTAACAATTTTAGTAACGATTCAGTAAAATTACCGACTATTTCTGTACCTAGCTTTGACGGTTCACATGAACACTGGGTAGAATTTCGCGACACGTTTTCGTCTTTAATTCATGATTCGAAATCAATACCACCAATTCAAAAATTTCATTATTTAAAGGCGAGTTTAAAAGGTGACGCTAAAATCGTAATAGAAAACGTTGAATTCTCATCTAATAATTATCTGGTTGCATGGGAGCTTTTATTAAACCGCTTTAATAACACGCGATTGATAGTGCAAAGTCACATTAAAGCAATATTTTCCCTACAAAATGTCTCCAGAGAATCAGCTTGTCAATTGCACAATTTAATCGATACAGTTTTGAAAAATTTACGTATTCTTAAAATTTTAGGGGAACCCACTGAATATTGGGACACATTAATTATTTATATCGTGGTATCAAAGTTAGATCCCACCACTGAACGCGAGTGGGAACAATTCAAGAACACTTTTTATAAAATACATAAAGATAAAATTATTAAGCTACATGATTTATTGGAATTTATTAAAGAAAAGGCCGATTTATTAACTACACTTTCCGTAAATCACAGTAAACCTAGTATTTCAAATAATTCAAATAAATTTTCTACTTACCAAAATAAAAATTCATCATCCAAAATTCATTGCAACATAGTTTCGGATAACAAACACTCATTTAATTCTAAATCGCAATCCAATAAGTCGCGCAGCCATTCCAAGTCATGTTTGCTATGTAACGAAAAGCATCAGCTATATTCATGCCAGAAGTTTCTCGACTTGTCCCCGCAACATAGGTTTAATTTCATAAAGGATAAAGACTTATGCATTAATTGTATGCGTCCAGGTCATTTAGTTGGTACTTGTCTTTTTGGTCCGTGTAGAAAGTGTGAACAAAAGCACAATAGTTTACTTTGTGATGCAATTAAATTATCACCAATTAAGCAAAATACAGTGACGTTAACTACGTACGAGCACCCCTCGCTTACTAATACGCATCCCGTTACATCAGATAACGCACACATGCAACTTCAATATACTAATCACGCACAAACCGTTATGTATACAAAGGATGACAATTCTTCGCAACAGATTGTCATATTGTCTACGGCGATAGTTGAAGTATGTAATGAATCGGGTGAGTATTATTGCGCACGCGCAGTTTTAGATAGCGGAAGCGAGCGATCCTTTATTACGCAATCGTTAGCAAATAAATTAAAGTTACGAATATTACAGTCCACTCAACATATTCACGGTGTAGGTAATTCCATTACGCAATGTTCGCAATCTTGTAACATTGAAATTAAATCGCGCGACGGGAGCTTCAATGCCCGTTTTCAATGTTTAATTTTGCCCCAAATCACATCAAAATTGCCTACAACTACATTTAATTTCAATCAATTTAATATTCCTCACAATTTATTGTTAGCTGATCCCAATTTTTACGAAAGTCAACCTATTGATTTACTGATCGGTGCTGATTTATTTTGGGAATTAATAACCGAAGGAAAAATGCGCCTTAAAAGTGGTCCTTTCCTTCAAAACACCAAATTAGGTTGGATAGTGTCAGGTGCAATTAAATCTTTTCCGTATACTAATAATAAAAATTCAACACATATTAATTGTAATTATTCGACATTATCCACGGAAGATGATTCACTCGATAAGTTAGTTAGGAATTTCTGGGAATTAGAAGAAATATCCGCGCCTAGCAATAAATTACAGCAAATATCTAGCGAAGATATTGCTTGTGAGGAACATTTTATTCGCACAACACGTCGACTTTCCGATGGTCGTTTCTGTGTTTCAATTCCGTTGAAACAATCACCTGAGTTATTAGGTAATACACGCGCACAAGCTGAACGTCGTTTTTACGCGTTAGAGAAACGTCTTCAGCAAAATACTAATTATAAAAAGATGTATTCTGATTTTATACAGGAATATATTAATTTAGGTCATATGAGTCTCGTCAATACGTATGGGAATCCGCACTATTTCCTACCGCATCATGGTGTGTTTAGGGAGCACGCCACCACAACTAAATTACGCGTAGTTTTTGATGCGAGTATGAAGTCTAGTTCCGGCGTATCATTAAACGACATACAAATGATTGGACCTGCTATTCAAGGTGACTTAATTTCTATTTTATTACGTTTTCGCGAGAATAGGTATGTTGCATGCGCTGACATTGAAAAATTTTACAGGCAATTGAATATTGCTGAAGATCAGCGTGACCTGCAGCTGATCTTGTGGCGGGATGATCCCTCAGAGCCGCTGAGGGTGTACCGACTCAAAACCGTGACGTACGGAACGGCATCCGCACCGTATCTAAGTTGTAGATGTTTAAAGGAATTAGCCAAACACTCGAATATTCCGTATGTAGCCGATACTATTAATAATTGTTTTTACGTTGACGATCTCATAGTTTCATCGAATTCTATATCCGAATTGGAAAATATTTGTAAAGAAACTAGTAGTCTTTTAGATTCAGCATGTATTAAATTACGAAAATGGATTTTTAGTCATAATTTAAATTTAATTACGCCTAGCATTAATGAATCGCAAACGCACGATCTCTGTTTACTTAATAAAACTTGTAACAATAAAACTTTAGGTATCGGATGGAATAGTCTCGATGATTACATTTATTATTTCACGCAAATTATACAAAAGAGTGAAATAGTGACAAAACGTATTATTTTATCGTGTGCTTCACAAATATACGATCCGCTAGGATTATTAAGTCCGGTTATTACTATCGCAAAGCATTTATTACAAAGATGTTGGTTGTTAAAATTGACGTGGGATGAATCGGTTCCCAACGAAATTTCACAAATATGGGATAAATTTATAAATGGATTATCTTTTCTTAGTAGTTTACGAATACCGCGTCACGTTATGTGCATTGATCCAGTGCGAACCGAACTACATATATTTACCGATGCTTCACAGGTCGCGTACGGAGCTTGCACATTCGCTCGTACGATCAATGCAACAGCTGATGTCACAGTGCGCTTGATATGTTCGAAGGGTAAGATCGCGCCGACTAAACCTACAACTATACCTAGATTAGAGTTGTGTGGTGCGTTGTTAGGTGCACGATTATATTATAAGCTTATTGGATCACTGCGTTCAAACTTTGATAAAATTGTATTTTGGACAGATTCAACTATCGTTTTAGGTTGGTTAGGTATGCCTATTAATTTATTAAAACCTTATGTTCAAAATAGGACGGCAGAGATTCACGAGCTGACTAAGGAACATCCATGGCGTCACGTCGCAGGCAAGGATAATCCAGCCGATTTAGTCTCACGCGGGCAAGGTCTAGAAGCGCTTAGCTCCTCATCTTTATGGTGGGAGGGTCCGTTATTTTTACATAATGTACATTTTGAATTGCCCGATTTAAAACATTCCAAATTAATTAATTCAGATTTACCGGAAATTAAATCTACAAATATTTGTTGTCACATAAGTAATAATTTAAACGATAATTTAATTATTTTTTCTCGATTTTCACAATATAATAGACTTAAACGCGCAGCTGCTTATGTATTACGTTTTATTAATAACGCGCGAAATAAAACTAATAAGTGGACATCGAGATAGTATGTACTACGTACTAGAGAGGCGATCGCTACTACACTCTCTTTAACACGAGCTAGAGGCAAGAATCACAAGTCTCTTTAGTCTGTGCCGGACTGTGCCCCCCGCTTGCCGCGTCAACACGTGTTATTGCTCTGTTCAAAATGCCTTCGTGTGTGCTAAGATATTGTTTTAACAGTTCCCATAATACAAACAAAGCCCGAGGAGTGACTTTTCACCAGTAAGTTTCCTTATTATGAGTAAGTCATGCATTTTACTAATATTGTTATCATTTTGCGAAAAATCACCACGCGTTCTGCGTTTCGCGCCATTTTTCATAGACTAACAGCACAGACGTGACACTATCGATGAGTCTGTTAAAAAAATGTAACTGGATTTTTTAACTATGAATATACAATATATGTATACTAGGAAAGATTACCGTGGTGTAGTACCTAAATATTTATACTTTTACCCGACTACGCAAAGTAAAACGGTAGGTTATATTAAGTAATATTTATTTATTTACCTATTTTTATTTATTAAAAAAAGGTTCATCAACAGTTGTTCCAATAGCATTTATAAATTATTATGCACAACAATTACAAATAAACACAACATTCACAGAAACTAATACAGTAAAAGTTCCTTAATCACGCTTCCTTTATTCGCGTTTTCACTATTCGCGGATTAAAAAAATGCGACCCAATTTCTATATTCGCGACTAAAAATTTTTTTTATTCGCGGATTTAATAAGTACATACATAATAATAAAATTATTCCAATAGGTATCTTACCCAATATCCTTGTCAAATGGACTAATAAGAAAGTAAAATAGATCTTATTACAAGTTTGCCTAAAGTACATAATATTATGTTCTTAAATGATATCGCCGAGGCCTTTGACACAAGCCGCCTTTGTCGCAAGCCGCCTCTGCGGCGATTGATGTTTTTGAGAATGTTAATAAACAGAATGGAAGCAACCTTATAACTCAATAAATAAAGTATATTTTTAAATGTAGTTCCGTTTATAGTAAAAGCCGCTTTGCGTATTTATTGTTTCGTCTTTCACATTAGTTACAAAAATTGTGATCGAGTAAGGGGGCGTCCATAAATTACGTGAGGTGTTTTTTTTAATTTTCTGCCCCTCCCTCCCCCCCTGGTGAGATGTCGTGAGATTTTATTCAACCCCCTCCCCCAGCCTCGAATCTCACGTGAGATTTTTCAAAATGTGAGTTTCTTATACGTAAACGCCATCAACATTGAATCATCGTATCCATTTAATTATAAACCAATACTCCAAAATTCGATTACATCATGAAGCAAAAACTGATAAAACTATTGATTACTACACAAAACGACAAAAGCTTACTAAATTGATATTATTTAAAGGAAATTAAAATACATAGTTTAATATAAAATCCTCTTTTTATTAATTCCCTAGTATCAGTACCACCAGATAGTACCGAGTAAACAGATTGCACAATGTGTCGCATCTGCACGCATTGCTTAATCTTTGAACTTGAAGCCACGCCTCGCTCGTTCCACACGTACCCCACCACATCGGCCGCGCGCAATGTTTTTGTTTGGAATAACCTCTCTAGTAGTACATATATCTCGATGTAAGTGGACAGGTTTATTATCAGTCGAGGAATTAAATCGTGCTGAATTAACGTTAGCAAAGTTGAGTCAACAGGAATCGTTTCCTGATATTTATTATGCGCTTAAAAATAATAAAAATATAGCGAATATATCAGGCTACAATCAAATTTCTAAATTAAATGTATTCTTTGACGCAAATAATAATTTAATTCGTGTAGGTGGGCGTATTCAAAATTCGCCAAATTTTAGTTTTAATAAAAAATTTCCTATTTTAATCGCAGCCAATCATCATTTTTCACTTTTGCTTTTTCGGTTCGAGCATGAACGTTTACTCCACGCCGGGCCACAGCTTCTACTGTTTACGCTCAGAGAGATGTGGTGGCCGGTCGGCGGCAGAAACCTCGCTAGGAAGGTGGTACATTCGTGCATGCGCTGCGCACGACTGCAACCGACTACGGTCGCGCCTATTATGGGGAATCTACCGCAGGAGCGTCTGGACCCAGGTTATCCGTTTATACGTTGTGGTGTCGACTACGCTGGCCCAGTGTTCACGTTGAATCGTAAAGGCAGAGGTGCTAAGTTACAAAAATCGTACATATGCTTATTTATATGTTTTGTTACACGCGCGGTTCACTTGGAACTTGTTAGCGATCTATCGTCGGAATCATATCTCTTAGCTCTTAAACGTTTTATATCGCGGCGAGGTAAACCCGTGACTATCTTTTCTGACAATGGGAAGAATTTTGTCGGTCTCATGAATGAGTTCAAAAAATTTTTAGCTACCTGTTCTGATGAAATTAAAGCATATGCAACTTCGCAAAATATTAATTTTAAAATGATACCTTTTTACGCTAGTCATTTCGGGGGATTGTGGGAAGCTGGAGTAAAAAGCTGCAAGCACCATCTCAAACGTGTAGTAGGTAACGCACATCTAACGTTCGAGGAGTTTAGCACAGTATTGACCCAGGTTGAAGCTGTCCTGAACTCCCGTCCTTTGACCCATCTTTCCACAGATCCCAATGATTTCCTTCCACTTAGCCCTGCACATTTCCTGGTTGGTCGTCCGCTGACTGCACCTGTAACGGCTGAGCATCTATACGACGTGCCTGAGCTTCGCCTCCCGAGGTTCCAGAGGGTGGAACAAATACGCCAGCACTTTTGGAATCGTTGGTCCAAAGAGTATGTCTCCGAGATGCAAACGCGAACCAGATGGCACCAGCACAAGGGGGATCTCAAGGAGAACACGCTCGTTCTCATTAAGGACGACCGATTGCCGCCGTTGAAGTGGAGCTTGGGGCGCATCCACGCGACATATCCGGGGAAGGATGGAGTAGCACGAGTGGCCGACATTCGTACTGCAGACGGCATCGTGCGTCGGGCGTTCACTAAAATTTGTCCGCTTCCTTCACCAGATAGCTGATTCTTCGCTTCGTGGTCGACAGTTCGTTGGAACCAGCACGTTCCAAGGCCGGGAGCATGTTGCCGCAACAAAATCGTGCGGAACGGAGCGTTGCTACTACGTCATCGCGGCGTCACGTCCCCGCGCCGTGCGATTGGCCGCGGATGACCTACGATTGTCCGCTACCACTTCGACTTGCCACGCAGCCGTCGAGCAGTGAACTCCTTCGCTAAAAATTCATTGTACCAAACGCACTCTGTAATTTTGATTATTAAATTTTATACGCGCAAATTTACATTCGTCTTCTTTTCGCCACCCAAAGTCCATCGACCAGTTCGTACACAACACAAAGTAACCACAACCCAGACTTGATAATCGATAGTCGTTCTTATCTGTATCGGAGACATATACACAGAAACTTTCAACATTCCTAAAGAAAATAAGTCTGGCCGTCGTGGGCTCTTGATCTAATATTAATGGTCTAGCTTGCATTATTATCTTCTAACTGTGCCCCGTGATTTCACCCGCATTGCTCCGCCCTTGTCTTAGCGTGATGATATAAAAATCGGACCAGTTGTTCCTGAGATTAGAGCGTTCAAACAAACAAACAAACAAACTCTTCAGCTTTATAATATGAGTATAGATAATACCGTTATACATAGGCTATATGCAAATTTTTAGTTCACTGATCCATTGCCTTGAAATTGTGGGTATGTAATATAATATCATGATAATCCAGTTTCCGCACAAGTAGGTATCCAAAATTTTATCCATGTATGTCTATCCGTACACACTTTTCCATAACTATTAAGCGCTTTTTAAACCTTTACTTTTTATTTTACTCAGAAACAATTAGTTCATGTAATTATAATTGCTTTAAAAAAATCTACTTTTTATCTAATACAATAGAAAATAGTGCGAAATTTTCAAAGCACTTTCAAAGAGTTGGCTGAGACACAAAACTTATCTAGACCGCCAAGCTATTGTGATCGGCGCTTACCTTATCTAAGCGCAAAACTTTGTTCAAAACACATTGAGGGGTCTGTGTTACAAGTTATCCGAGTGTACTTTAATAAAATTTTAGAGAAGGGTCTTATAGTAATGATCACTAGCTGAGTTTCTAGCTTATAAAAATGACATGAAATGGTTCAAATACTTTACATTTTAAAATTTAAAATATAACATAGCATTTGTTAAAGTTTGTTACACTTTTGCATACTGTTCTCTTTAACACATCCTAACCCTTTTTTGAGCATATCTATACTAATAATATAAAGAGGAAAGGTTTGTATGTATGTATGTATGGTTTTCACGCATAAACTACTGGACCGATTTTGATGAAATTTGGCACAGACAATCTTTAGACCCTGAGAAAGAACATAGGCTACCTTTTATTGCGAAATATGCACCACGGGCGAAGCCGGGGCGGACACTAGTTCATAGATAAATGTAAAATCAGTCCATCTTTACCTATTTTGAGAATATGAGAGATTTTTCACACATAACAAAACATAAATTTATATAATCATATCATACCTTACCATTTCTTGAAACACACAAAAATCTTCAATTTCCACATACTTATTGCTCTAAAACAATCCACTCAACGCTCAAGTGATAGCAATGTGGTGTACACAGCTACAGTTCTCTGCTAATTAATACCATTGTTCAGATCAATTACCTTCGCCACCAATAATACTGCAATCTGGCCTGTTTAACAGATGCTTTGACCGCAATCACTCTATGCTACAGTATGAATGAAGACAATGACGCATCTAGATAGCCTATCCTACTAATATTATAAATGCAAAAGTTTGTGAGGATGTTTGTTACTCTTTCACGCAAATACTACTTAACCGATTACAATGAAATTATGTAGAAGGTGGTAGCTACCACTTAACATCGGGTGGCTCCTTGTTTGCTATGCTTTAAGAAAATATATTTTAATATGACAATGTCCATATTATCTCCGCTTAACAGATCACAATATCTCGTTCGCTCATCTGCACGAGTCAGGCAATTAACTGACTATTGTGTAGCCATTCATTAAAAAGTTAGTTGATTTTTCATAAAATTCTGTCTTGAAGACATTTTGTAGATTTCATTAAAACAGTATTACATTGAAAGTTTCAATGTCCATATTATCTCCGCTTAACCTTCCTATACTCGCGCCAATTTTTGTAACACCTATACTCGCGCACGGTGTCACAGACCGATAGTGTTTACCCCTATACTTTATATATTTACTAAGAAAACCGAAAACTATAACAATTTTTTTAAAGTTTAGGATGTACTGAAACAAAATAGTATTGATCATACTTAGTTTATTAATTATTTTACTGACTTATAGTCTATCACAAATCAGTCCTCGAATTTGAGATGTTTTTCTTAATTACTAGGGAAAACTAAATTAAAAACAGAACTTCTTTTTCAAAACAAAATAAACTTCTAAATAATAATAATAAACATATCAAAGCACATATTTATCTATGTTTGGCTTAGTTTTGAGCCTTGTCTGTCCATCTTTTCCCAAGTAAAAATCACGGGAACTTTCACTGTGTTTTTCCTCAGATATCTCTTCTTTGCCATCGTCTTGCTCGGTGTCGTATGTCGATCTTCTTGTACCTCCACGTTGTCTTCCACCTCACTGTCATTTTCGTCTTCATAGCAGAACCAGAACTTGATTCTTCCAGCAACAATCTGATTTGATCATCGTTCATTTTGACATGAAGTATGGCCTAAAAAATTGGTCAAAATATAATTTAGAGCAACATTCATACATATATTTTACTATACATACTTCATAAAGTATTCAAAGTCTGTAAAAATATATAAATGTACAAAATATATAATATTAATACTTACACAAAAAGTTGCACCTATACTCGCGTCGGTCTCATGGACCGATTGGCGCCAAATGCTATGACACGTGAACTTCTGCCGACCACGCGACGTGCACTAAAATGAAGTTAGCCCCAAATCCGGAAACTAGCAAGGAACTCGACTTCACAGGATTTACCTGCATAAAAATAATTACGAAAATGTGTTTCGTCGGTCTCACAGACCAACGCGCGAGTATAGGAAGGTTAACAGATCACAATATCTCGTTCGCTCATCTGCACGAGTCAGGCAATTACCTGACTATTGTGTAGCCATTCATTAAAAAGTTAGTTGATTTTTCATAAAATTCTGTCTTGAAGACATTTTGTAGATTTCATTAAAACAGTATTACATTGAAAGTTTCAATGTAAAAGTCGCCAGATAAATATTTCCATTCCAGTTATTCTTACGTTTAGTCAAAATTAAGTTGAAACAAAAACTAAAGTCTGCAAAGGACTCTTAGACTTTATAATAAGTGAAATTAAATTTTATTACAAACAAAGAGCTTTCGACAAAGTTTAAATTTAATTAAAACTAGTTCAATAAAATTAATCAATTTTACAATTCATAGAGTTTAACTAATATAGAATGCAATTTATTATTCACTAGATTTCCGCCCGCGGCTTCGCCCGCGTTTTAAAAGGAAAACCCGCATAGTTCCCGTTTCCGTGGGATTGGGATTTGAGTGGGATAAAACCTATCCTATGTGTTAATCCAAGTTACCCTCTATATGTGTGCTAAATTTCATTGTAATCGGTTCAGGAGTATTTGCGTGAAAGAGTAACAAACACACACACATCCTCACAAACTTTCGCATTTATAATATTAGTAGGATTAGTATTCATTATATTAGGTATATAATTTGGCTGAAATTTCGAACTTTTAACTAAAGAAAACTTTCTTTTGAACACGCAATTGAAGCAGTTTCTAAATTCAATAATTTATTAATAACACTTTGTAGGTTTTATTAGCCTAATAAATTAATGTAGGTACAAAAAAGGCAGCTCTTCTTTCTTCCTTTTTTCTTGAAACTTGGCAATGATGAAGCTTAATTATGTACATTTTATATGTTCATGCTTATATTCCAAAAGTAGAAACTTTTACGATCTGTATTGTCTCATTACAAAAATGATTTAAATCAATATTTTTATTCCGAGAGAGACTACTAGCCTTCCGCCCGCGACTCCGCCCGTTTTGTGTTGAACTTAACAAATTATAATTATACCTTCCTCTTGAATCACTCTTATCTATTAAAAATCTCCATCAAAAAAACTGTTGCAAAATATTAAATATCTAAGCTGTATGTATACACACAGAAAGCGACTTTGTTTTATACTATGTAGTGATAGCATTACAAACAATAAAAAAGCTGGTTCAAATACTCTTCTAAAAGTGTCACTAAAACTGCGTTAAACGCTGGTTTAGTTCCTAGACTTACAAACAGTTCACAGAAAGTTTAAATTTTAAATTCGAACACGTTTCCGTGTTCAAATTTAAACTGTGGTTCAACTTATTTAGGCGTTTGACTATTATAGAGATAAAGATGTATTTAATCGGGGTATATTTTTAGTAGGGAAACAATTAATAGTGTTAGTTTTCTTTAGATTTATAATTATTATTAGTTGGAAGATATGAAACCGCAGAATAAAATTTATCTATGTTATAACTTCCACACTGACACTATATAATAAGGAGTATAATATTTTGTAGCCCAACGTCTACTTAATTTGAAACTTTATTCATCAGTAATGTTCTATGAAGTTTATTCCTTATTTATAGGTTATGTTAATTATTTAGTTTTTATCCAGGCAACAATCAATTTCTTAAACGCAAAAATCTAATCGTTCTACAATATATTTTAATTTAAATACTACAGAGATATACTGTAAAACGTCTAACAAATAGTCAATAAAACGGAATGGGACCACAACACAAATCGAAACTATTAATTGTTTCGCTGAAACCGTAAGCAAATACCGTGAACAAACGATAGCGCTTAAGGCTTTCCACAAACGAAGAAACTTTTGTATTTTGTGTGGGGCATAAGCTACAAGTGTTTATAAAATATGATTGCTCTTTTTTTAGTGGAGAATGCATTGAATACGCTCAGAAGAAAGACCCTGAGTAGTGTCGACTACATTGAAAGTAATGGACTACTGTGTAAAATTGTGTAGTACCTAATGCGTAAATGTAGGTAGTAGTAAATGTTCTAGAAAATCGCTATTGTATTTAATTTTTTCTACTTGATCGATGCAGGAAACTGCAAATAAGAAAAAAATTGTAATATTAGCAAAATTTCCTTGCAATAGCATTCCAAATGTCATACCAATTCAGCTTCCTGTAAAGCCTGCCTTTCCTGGAGAATATCGAACTAAAGGTTAACATTTGAAGAGTCGAAGAAACAAATAACAGCAGCCCATAACTGTACTAAACTGCGGACACAGCCACTCCTTCCCAATAATTTTGTCCTATACTGGTAACAAAAAGTATCTACGTTTGTGATCTGCCTTACTTAAACAAGTGAATGTGGATGGGCCGTGGTCAGAACAAATAGACATCGTGCAGTTTGGAATTTCAAGTATTCTATATAGTTGTTTGTTGGTTGAAGAATACAACATTTTATTTATAGTGAAGTCCATTTATCAGGATGGTGCAGTCAACAAGAAGTAGACGAACAATAAGAAGGGTTGCTGTTTGGATATGATAAAACTAGCTGTGCCCCGTGGTTTTAGCTATTGCTCCGGTTGGTCTTAGCGTGATGATATATAGCCTATAGCTTTCCTCGATAAATGGGCTATCTAACTACGAAAGAATTTTTCAAATCGGACTAGTAGTTTCTGAGATTAGCGCGTTCAAACAAACAAACAAACTCTTCAGCTTTATAATAATATATATATTATTATAGTATAGATATACATTATAAATATTTTACTTGCTTTGGAGCCAGATGTAGCTGGTCTGAAGCCGTACTCGGCCAAAAAGAAGATATGCTCAATACTATTTTCTAGCTCTACATTACATATAGATACGACTAACTATTTTTGCATGAAAGAATTACACATTTGATTTGACCATTCTTACAAACCTTTGTTTTTCGGTACCCACTACTCCACACTAGTAGATTCACATAGGAAATTTCTAAATACATCCATATCATCGTAGCACGATTACATAACTCTATCATGTTTAAAGTACGAAAAAAAAAAAGAAGTAGTTTCCAAAGCTCCATCCATACTTCCGTCAGTCCAACACTTCTAACTCAAAGTGTACCAAAAGTAACCCCAAATTACATGACACTGCAGTTAGCCGGGCTATAAGGCTGCGTTTCCACCAGAGATGTGCGAGGATAGCGAGGGATGAGTTTGTAAAGAACCAATAGTATCGCTTCATTTACCTCGCTCAGCACAGCTCTGATGGAAACGGCTCAGCGGTGCTAGGTTTTTGCTCATACAAAACAAGTGAAAGATGTATACGAGGAGTGCGTGCGAGATATGTTTATTAAATCTATAATGTTGAGCAATAGAATACATTTTACAGCTTCGCAACGCATCCTCGCACAGCTTTGGTGGAAACCCCACACATTTTCACAGCACAGCTGGACATCTTCGCACGACACATTTTCGTACATCTCTGATGGAAAAGCACCCTAAGTCAATGGTCAGTTGGCACATTTCCAGCGCAGTGCACACGTCATGATATGATTTATCACTTGATGTTGATACAGATGAAGGGTTCATTCGGTTTTAGGGGCATCTAAAGATGATAATTTTCAATGCAAGTGTTGCTTTTAAATTGGATATTAAAGAGACTGGAAAAATAGTGATAAACTATATCGATTTGTAAAAAAAAATACAACCTTATCTTCCGACGAGTGCGAAACTGTGAAAAGAGGATGAAAAAATTGTTAAATCGTTTAGGTAGGTAGAGTAAAAATAGTTTTACAAACCTGTCTTTACGGTTAACTCTTAATGCATACAATGTTATATATAATACTGCTTTTTTACAACTGTTTGTTTATTTATAAATTCATCATGTATGTTATGATATTATACATCACTACATAGTATAAAACAAAGTCGCTTTCTCTGTCCCTATTTCCCTATGTCCCTTTGTATGCTTAAATCTTTAAATCTACGCAATGGAATTTGATGCGGTTTTTTTTAATAGATAGAGTGATTCAAGAGGAAGGTTTTAGTATATAATTTACTAGCGGTCCGCCCCGGCTTCGCCCGTGGTACCTACATGTTTAAACTATCCTATCTCTCAAGTTGGATCGAACTGCACATGGTGTGCGAATTTTATTATAATCGGTTAAGTGGTTTAGGAGTCCATTGAGGACAAACATTGTGACACGAGATTTATATATATTAAGATTTATTATTATTATGTTTCAGGCAAGGCGGGTGAAGCCGCGGGCGGAAAGCTAGTAAGATATATATTCATTAAACAGCGCAATAAATCACATTACATTTGACTCATTAACATATCGCTGTCTCCTTATTATAATGTCACGCATAATTATGTTTCAGCATGTTTAGAAGATCTGAGAGCATACAAAATTAAGCTTGAAGAAGCTTAAAGTTAGTGTAAAGGTAAATAAAATCGATATATCCTGAGACATATTGACGATCAAATAATAGAGTAAATTATAATATACACTTTGAATTAAGCTTCTATACTATCTATATAGATAACTAGCTGCTCCGCGCGGTTTCACCCCCGTGGCTCCACTCCTGTCTGTCGTAGCGTGATGATATATAGCCTATAACCTTCCTCGATAAATGAGCTATCTAACACCGAAATAATTTTTCAATTCGGACCAGTAATTCCCGAGATTAGCGCGTTCAAACAAACAAACAAACTCTTATAACGCTTTATAATTTTAGTATAGATTATAATCCTTCATAATTAATGTGATAAACATAATAAGTACTCCAAACTACATATTATTATATTAATCTCTGTATTTCCACTACGCAATTATATAAAAATCTATGATAATAATTTATTATTGGCTTCATAAATATGGCTTTCACGATATTATGATTTAACAGAGCGCATAGCGTCACTAAGGAATCTATTCAGATGTAGGACAGCGAACATTCAATGGACTAGCTGTGATAAATTAGCCCACTATAATATTATTAAAAGTCACTATTCAGTATTAAAATATAACCTGAATAAGAGTTTTCAATAAGAGTCAGTTTATCAAAAGTAATTGATTTGAGGTTCGTTGACTCGTGATTATTATTATACCCAATTTTAAATTAAATAATTAATGAGGCAATGCCTCATAATAATTATAATCATTATTGAAGTGAAACTTCTTTATCGGGGTTGGATAAAAATTTAGTGTAACATTTTTTCGTTACGCGTGACATTTTTCCGTTACGCGCCATCTTTTTCTTATCCCTACCACGCGTGATTCGACGTATTTCTGTAAAGTTGCATATAGTAAATTATTTTTTGAAAAATAAGGTCATAAGTTTCACTTCTTACGTGTGTACACTAGTACACGCACACATTTTTTTTAATATATTATAATGACATGCCATGTGGTAAAAAATAACCTCTTGCTGCTTTTACTTTTTACTGAAAAGTAACGATCGATTTCTTAGCAGAGACGCTATTATTAATTAAAATGTACTATCTAGTAAAAATACCGTCAACTTACAAAAACCGATGGTCAAACGAAAAATAAAAGACACCATTTCTTTCATGTTTTTCTGAATTTCGCGAGCACTAAAATGATTTCACTCCTTTTCACTATTGTTTCCAAACGGCTATAACGAATTCCGACGTAGAAAATGCACCAATTTGCAGTTTAAATGTAGTTTTGGCCTTTACGACGCTATTTATCAGAATCTCACTAAAATAAAGTTTGATTTATGTTGTTTGTTACCAATACTTAACTCTGGTTAACTTTTAACTTAACGAATAAACGACAAATAAAGTAATGATTTAGATGTTATTGAAAGTTTTCGTATCGTATTTATTCGGTTAGTTGGTATTACTAACCATTATGTTTTCGATTAAGCGCCTGACTAGAATTCGATGCGTTATGTAATATATTATGTTTTGATCTCACTATTTATATATACCTGATTTGTTTGTATATCTGTTGTTTTCTTGTGTTTGATTATGCAAGTATTATACATTTAGAAATTAAAACCTTAATAACGTCACTCACACTTTCTGTAAACCATCCAATATTATATTATCCAAACTATATAATATCCAAACCAAGTGCTTAGGCTTTTTTCTGTTTATGTGAAATTAGTACAAAATGGGTAGAGCGGTTCCTCATTTATCACAATTTTTGTAACAAATGAATTCAATAAATGGCGGATCATACATTTTATATGTAGTGAATTACGCAGTACACGTACCGGGCCGCTAGTTAGCTATAATTTGCGCATTAACGCTCGTATACAAACCAAAACAATACTATTATCCCAGTACATAAAATCTATAGCCAATCTGCTATCTAACACACTAAATTTCAGGTTGGAGTGCATCCAGGGCGTGAGTTATCAGTAATCATGATGCCACTGGCTACCAAGCTTTCGGTAGAGGTTTCATGGAAGCGGAGCGATTAGCGATTTATGCACAACATTTTTCCGCCCGCGGCTTCGCCCGCTTTTTCAAAGAAAAACCCACATAGTTCCCGCGCCTGTGGGACAACAATAAAGAAAACATACTAACATAATATTGTTAATATTCAAAACAATCCGGACCGTCTATTAAACTAGAAATTTTTGTTATTATTGCACTGTTAGAAACACATTCTTCTTTTAGAAAACAGATTCCAAAAGCTGTAAACCCAAACATTTATTTATTCAATTAGACTTCTTCTAGATGCACTTTTGAATCGTCATAACATACTTTTAACATTTACAACCGATGTAGAGCGAAAGAGCCAGTATCAATTTCTACAATTTGAGACTCTACTATTTCTTGATAATACATACATATAACTGTTTCTATATTACTCGCTAGCGCTTATACCTACCCGCTTATCGCTAATCGACCCTCGTGGTAGTGGCCATTTGTTTGTAAAGATTTATAAACCCCTTCCGATGTGACGCTTAGATTCAGTTTATTGCTTTTGCTTGAGAGATTTATTTTGAAGGTAGAAATATATCTAGTGGAGCAGTTTAATTGTCCAATAGTTTGAAAGTTGTGGGATCTCACAATGTGCTTGGAAACTAGTATTGAGTATCGTTTCAAAGATAAACTATTTTAAGTCAATGTGTGTTCAAATTTCTTAGTAATTTTATTATTTGTCTGCCAACATGATTGTTGGTAGTTAAATCATCGTGATAGTCTCTCAGTGTGTCTTGTTCATCAATCAGATAGTCTATTCTTTTATGTTGTTTTTAAATAGAGTTAAAACTCCGGGAAAAAAACAACGGATAGGAAAATATGCACTGCTCTTGCATTTGTGCTTTTTCGAGTTTTATGTATTGACCAGTAACGGTGCTTTACTTCAATTATCATGGGCACTTGAAGGAAATCGCTACTCTCGATAAAGTATGCATCTAATGTTGTTCGATTATTTTCCGTGTACTTCTAATTGGTCCATTGAAAAGTTACATTTGGGGTTGCATTTTTTAGAGGACGCAATTTTATTTTTTTGATGTGTAGGGGTGGTCAGTGTGAAGCTATCACCAAGTTTGTGGGGTCGCCACCCTTGTCCCACGGCCGCCATCTTGAAAATAGCGGTTGATATGGTTTTTACGATATATCTCTTAAACTATTTATTTGATAAAAAAAATTTGTTTACATTATTTGTTGCAAATTAAATACTCTACAACTATGATCCTGCAACTTTTTGTCGTAGAACTATAAATAAAAAAGTTATAAGCGAAAATGTTCAGAAATTAGAGATATTTATATTTCTCAATAAAACTTTTTTTTATAATTTTACGTAGAAATGATATTTGACCATTTTTGTAGATTGTTTTTCGAGGAACAACTTTTATATACAACATTTTTTCATTAATTAAATAGCTAAGGTTTTACAGCGCTCCGAAGTGAGTACTAATTTTCAGTACTCTGAACTATACAGTATACTTATATTATGTGTGTACTAATAATAATTTGTCATCAGTAATGGTTTTTTTTTGTTATTATAATATTTTTAATAATTAATTTTGCAATATCACTAATAATTAATTATTGAATCTTTTCCCCACCACCCAGGAGGTAGAGTCTGGAAGCGCGACTTTTTTTACGTCGAAAAGCAGGTCTGAAATGTTCTGCAGTGTGCTTCTATTGTTCTGGAGTATGAGAAAAGAGCCAATAGCCAATATATGTATAGTTAAGAGTACTGAAAAATAGTACTCACTTCAGAGCGCTGTAAAACCTTAGTTATTGACGTTATGAAAAAATGTTGTACATAAAAGTTGTTCCTCGAAAAACAATCTACAAAAATGGTCTGATATCATTTCTTCGTAAAATGATAAAAAAAAGTTTTATTGAAAAATATAAATGGCTCTAATTTCTGAACATTTTCGCTTATAACTTTTTTATTTATAGTTCTACGACTAAAAGTTACTACACCAAAGTTGTAGAGAATTTAATTTGCAACAAATAATGTTAACGATATTTTTTTATCAGTTAAATAGTTTAAGAGATATATCGTAAAAACCATTTCAACCGCTATTTTCAAGATGGCGGCCGTGGGACAAGGGTGGCGACCCCACAAACTTGGTTTTAGCTTCACACTGACCCCCCCTACACATCAAAAAAACAAAATTGCGTCCTCTAAAAAACGCAAGGTTAGGGCTAAAAAATGTAACATTTCAATGGATCAAATGTCATTCAATTTATTAATAACTCCTTTTTTTGTTACCATGTTTAGTAGAAAACAAACGGACAGCGCCGCAGGTAAGACCTAGTAGCATGTTTTTGGACTTATCATTCCCTGTCTGAACATTCTCTCATCCGCTAATTGCCAAGTTGTAAGACCTTAATAAGCTTGTTAAACAAACAATCAGATGCCTTTGAGGGCTGTTAAAAGTTTTATGGAATGCGTTGTGCGATTACATTTTCATATTATTACATTGAGTTACTATGTACCAGTACATATTAACTCAATGTATTATTATATGTTTTTGTAAGTATTGAAATTTATTTTCGAGTGTTATGGAGTTGTAAAGTATGTAATATTCTTGTAGAACAGTTCAAACGAATACCATGATATTTTTTGGAGTACTGTGTTACCAATTTAAAAGAAATTTCCTAGCAATTACAAACTCGTGAAAGTGTAATTGTCTGTATGTCACATCCAATAACTATGATTGCGTACTCAAGTACTTATTTACAATTTTCTCACAAACATTAATCAATTTAATTCTGTTTCTTCGGGCTAGTTTCTGAATGGAGGCAGATATAGAGCAATACATATAAACTAACTAGCTTTCCGCCCGCGGCTTCGCCCGCGTTTTCAGAGAAAACCCCGCATAGTTCCCTTTCCCGTGGGATTTCCGGGGTAAAACCTATCCTATCTCTCAAGTTGGATCGAACTGCACATGGTGTGCGAATTTTATTATAATCTGTTAAGTGGTTTAGGAGTCCATTGAGGACAAACATTGTGACACGAGATTTATATATATTAAGATTTTATCTAGGTATTGGTATTTGGTACCAATTTTTCGTTCTATTTTTAATTCTATCATAATATAATATTATATGTAACCGTATTAGATGTACCTTTATTGTCCTGTTTTTAATAAAATGCGAAATTGTATATCTAATATTAGTCACAATATTCATATTAGGAATATATTCTTCCTCAAATATTCATCTGAAAACATATTTGCTACGATATTTGTACAAAGAATTTGTATAAAAGCGTAGAATATAAATAAAATTGCACTAAAATTTCCGTTTCCATTCGTACAAATCCAATAAAACTAAAGAAACGTCAGGTGCAGTACTGACAGCTTTAAATGTACTAAAACTATGCTAAAACCCACCCGAATTTGGGACGTCACTCTAGCAAATCCACAAAATCTATACTAATATTTTAAAGCTGAAAAAGATAGTCCATTTTGAATAATTATTTCAGTGCTAGATAGTCCATTTATCGAGGAAGGCTAAGACCAATAGAAACTGAGCAATGCGAGTAAAACTGCAGGGCACAGCTTGTATTATATATAATAATACTCTTTATCATGTCGTTATACAGTAGTATCAATAATACAAAAAATTGAGAGGTGTCAAGGGACACCTGGATGGAACGAAGTTACTACAATAACTGGCTTGATTTCTATGACAGAGGGAGAGAGATAGACATAAAGAAAAACTCGCGCATGGCTTACAATTACTATTGCAAAAAAGTGTCGTTACAACTTTTGATCTAAATTCCGTCTAGCCCCCTTTCGAAACGCGCCTTAAGAAACTTCGTTCCAAATTCCAATATTGTAATAATCCTAATACATTTCAGACGTGACATCTAAAACAGCAAACGTTATAATTGAATAATATTTGATTATTCAATTATAACCCAATATTATCCGACCAATTCTAAACGGTATTCAAACGCACAGCCGTTTTTCCGCATCGCATAAATTCCCTTCAATATTAATTACGTGCGTTCGACAAATAACAGAAATAATTCACACATTCGCTGATATTTGTGTGTCTATGAATTTATAGCCAGAAACGATTATACGTTAAATTGAATTTGAAAAACAAACGTTGGACAACACGGACGTTGTGTGTAACAATTTGCTATGTTGTTTAATAAATATTTTATGTACCTATAAAAATTTTGCGCGCTCGGGCATTTTTTGGATTCGATTGGCATAAAAATTAACAATATGTTTCATGCCAAATATTTTCATATTTTAGACTTTTTTCACAAGAACAACACAGCAAGCAAATCAGAAAATACCTAACACAAATACATGAATATAATTGCATATAAATACTCACAATTACAGACAAGTCTTCTAGAAAATTCCGGAAAGTTCGTAGCTACAAGGAAAATTTGAAGTGGTAAAAAACGAATGCAGCAAGGATGTGATGCTTCGAAATTGCACCAATTACAGGGCGGGAATATAGTTTAAGAATTCTTATAGCTCGGTTTGCGTATTAGTTGCATTTCCTTAAAAACCAATAAAATTGCAACGTACAGAACATTTCTACTTAAATTACTTTTACGTGTCTATTTTTGAATATTGTTAATTCTACTGTTGTTTCCACGATTTAAAATCTATACTATAATATTTTAAAGCTTAAGAGTTTTTTGTTTGTTTATTTGAACGTGTTAATCTCAGGAACGACTGGTCTGATATGAAAAATTCTTTCGGTGTTAGATAGCCCATTTATCGAGGAAGGCTATATATAGGCTATATAATATCATTGCGCTAAGACCAACAGGAACAGTGCCACGCGGGCGAAACCACGAAGCGCAGCTAGTGCATGATAAAAATAGGAATACGATTGAAAGTCATGGGATAAACCTGATCGATAATAATCAATTTGATATCATCAGTTACCCCGAAGCAACTTAGATATTTTTAATGACAGCATGATAACATTGAAGTGAAACTTCTTTATTCGCGTTGAGAGTAACATTTCAAGGTTGTTTTCTATGTTTTTTTCAGTCGTCCACATCAAATTTTTCTCAACTTCTTATTAACCCAATTTATTATAATCTTTCTAGAGAATAACTTTTATAACCTAGAGTAAATTTACAATAAATAAACAAACATTTGATGAAATGCCATTTTAACAACACTCAAACAACGTTTGTCAAACGTATATCATCATATATAAATGTAGCAGTAATGTGAGACACATGTTCATATAAATCGTTGCAAACTGTGCAATTAGTCCGTTTTAGTTTTAATGGATCCATTACCAGAGCTTTTTTGGCGGGAAACATAAAATTTTGTTCCAAAACGGTGGATTTCTTTATTTGTAACGTAGTCATTTTAATGGAGGAAGTAATGTACGAATAAATGCATTTGGATTCGTGTTTTGGTAGCTTTTCAGTACGTTGGCATATAATTACTAATATGCTATGTTATATTATAAAAAAAACAGTATCTGTGCCGCATGTGTCAGAAGTGAAACTTCTTTGGAAACATTCAAAGGTACCAAAATCGTCGCCTTACTCCATGACGTGGCGGTATTGCCATAACACGATCTTATCATTTTTCTATCAACGAGCCTAAAGAAGTTTCGCTTCAAAAAGGAAACACAGAACATTGTGTTTTAAATAAAAGGAAATAGAATTAAATGCTGTCACTATCATTCCAGAACATTCTAGAAAGAACGAGAACATAGGAAATGCAATCGCAGTTAAAATTTCACTGAAGCTGTTTCAAATCAAAAATGCAATATATTTTATATAAAACGAACGTTGTATCAACGAATGTTCGCGTTAATTGCAAATTTCTTAAAAGCTTTTTAATAATTTATAGCTGAGTTAATGCAAGGGTAATATTTTTGTTATAGAAAGTGTTTTCTTGAGTTTTTCCTAGGAGTTTCATAAAATGCAGCTTTTATTCTCGAGTGTTTATAGTTTTATCTTATCTATATCAGAGTGTAATTATAAAAACTACAATAGAACTCGATATCATTGAGTTACTAAGTACTACGTACTAGAGGGGACATCGCTACTACACTATTTGTAACACGAGCTAGAGTCAATCGTCTCAAACAAAATTTTTTTTGTTACATTGGTTTTAATTGATAAGTTTATTCATATTTTTTAATAAGATAAACAATTTTAATTTGTTACATTGATTGGTTTTAATTTAGAAGTAATAAGAGGCAGAATATCTGCAAAGTGTATGACTCACTAGCCGCCCCGCGCCGCCGCGATTGTCGCACAGATTTTGTTCGTGATGTCCTCTCTATACGTAGTAATAATACCTCAATGCTCGATATTTACAATTTTCTTTAACTTACTGTGTCGCGTGGTTACACCCACGAACGAACCCGCTAAAAACAAGCATTTCCATCGCGTATGTTTTATTCGGATTTTCACGTGAAAGAGGAACATACATTCATCTAAAAGTTCACGCTTACAATAAGTCAAATAAAGAGACTTAGATGTATTAGACAGGACATCTTTCAATTAAAATACATAATTTGTGTGTATTTTATACTAAATAGGTACTATAGCAATTTTATTTATTTAAAAAGTGTCGCTTACTTGTCCTCTTAATAGATTCAAAGAGCGTACACCATTATTCTAGAGAACAACTAAAACAACTAGGACTGCAACTTTTTACGCCATCACGTAATTAAATATTTACTTTAATGCTATCTCTTTTCTATTCCTTTCATTTATTATTCCACTTCGTTATCGTGTTTCTATTGTATTTAGTATTTACATTGTTCCTTACCCAGGATCTTAAAAATTAATGTTTATTCTTTCAATCGATTTTTTTTCTCTTTTCAGAAGTATTATGAAATCGTCTTGTAATACTGCCTGTCGCTTGATGATCGCTATTTATATGAAGAGTGTCGTTTATCGATTCTGCTTAGAGTCTCATGGTCGTAGACTTACAGATGTTGCAGGAGCAGAAGAACACGATTAAATTATCCATTAGTACAAATAATTAGCTGCAATTTATATTGAAATTGGAATGGGGTTTGAAACGAGAAATATTAATTTTAAAGCGCGTTTTAGGTACTCAATGCTAATTAGTATTCGTTGTAGGTATGAATATAATATTTCTTTAAATAAAGCTTGTACCACGTTCTATCCATCTAGAGCTGTTATTTAATATAAATATAAAAATAATTCTTAAGAACTGTATTTAACTTAAACTCAAACATTAATTTATTCAACTAGCTTTCTTTTACAATCGCTTTCGAATCTTTATAGAATATAAAAAATATTTGCTATTAAGGCGTAGGTACATCAGTTTCTACTGAGAAGGGCCAGTAAGATGCTTTTCCAGTCATAATATTATAATTACAAAAATACTTCATCCGATATAATACTGATACTAAAGAACATAATATACAGGGTGTAATCGTTAAGTGTGCACAGGCGATTATTCCGTAACTATTACAGATATCAAAAAACTTTAAACTGATATCGAAAGTACTTAACCTAATGAGTAAAATGGCCATAATACATTTCTAATAATAAAACGAGAAATATCTAAAAAAATAACTTTAAGCCTTCCCATACATTTAGTATGAGATATGAATATCCCATGTACATTTAATATGAAAGATTTTAGCTTTTTCTTTCTTTTTTTGGTTTTCTGCTTAAATTACTTCGCAAATTTGAAGGAAAGTTCATTTAGAAACTGTAAATAGAGCTCCTCATTGTGCAATACAATGAGGAGCGTCACTTCGAAAATCTGCTATGAATACAAAATGTATGGGAAATAAATTGTATGGGAGCGTTTAATGTAACATTTTAGGACATTTCTCGTTTTATTTTTTAAAATTTATTACGGCCATTTTACTCATTACGTTTAGTACTTTCGATATCAGTTTAAAGTTTTTTGATATCTGCAATAGTTACGGAATAATCGCTTGTGCACACTTAACGATTACACCCTGTATAGTTCACTCTATCATATTAAGAGTGCCTTCATATTCCCTACTCTTTACATCAGTTAGACCAATTTTCAGTCTTGATGTTCATATTTCAACCTACCCGGTACAAAGGACTGACAAACGAACTAAACCTTTGAGCTTTGTACCTAAAACTAGGTTCTGAACATAGGTAAGCTAGGAAAACTAACTAGCAAGATGGCGGAGAAATTTTAGGAATGTTACTAACTACTAAATTTTCAGGAAATCTATATGTGGCTACTTTGAAAGACGATAGTTGTGCCCCGCGGTTACACCCGCTTTAGTAGCAGTGAAATAATTTGTCCCCGCCCCGTGGTTCCTGAGAGAAGCGCGTTCAAGCAAACAAACAAGCAACCTCTTCAACTTTATAATATCAAAAAGTATAGGTAAATAAAAAACCGGCCAAGTGCGAGTCGGGCTCGCGCACAAAGGGTTCCGTAGCAGCAAATATAATAAATTACAGTTAAATCAACCTATCTCAAAAACTATAAGAGATACTTTGATCAAACCAAAAATCGTTGAAAGAGTTAATTAGCATGCATCACCTCTATTTTTTTTAGAATTTTATACCCCGTAGTTATAAAAATAGAGGGGGGGGGACATACTTTTTACGACTTTGAGAGCTGATATCTCAAAAACCGTTCACTTTAAGAAAAATGTTTTTTAGAAAACTTTATATCATTTTAAAAGACCTTTCCATTGATACCCCACACGGGTATGTACATCGAAAAAAAAAATTTCATCCCTCAGTTACATGTATGGGGGGCCCCACCCCCAATTCTTTTTTTTACTATTTAGTGTCATATTTTTGTAGCGGTTCATACAACACATATTCCCATCAAATTTCATCACTGTAGTACTTATAGTTTCCGAGTAAATCGGCTGTGACAGACGGACAGACGGACAGACGGACAGACGGACATGACGAAACTATAAGGGTTCCGTTTTTGCCATTTTGGCTACGGAACCCTAAAAAAGGGCCATTATTACAGATATCGACCTTACAAAATACAAACAGAAAATGTATTGATTCTTTCATTGTTAACTACAATAATAATTTCCTTGTTGTGTTTCAAATATACCTAACAAAGACAAACATTACCTAATTTATTTTCTTCAATTTGACTTTACATTTGCTTTAGAATCATCATCACCCATATATAATAGATAATCTACTACATCACCTTATATTCTTGTCACGAAGCCTTCAAAAACTAGTGTATACCCCCAATTTTAAGCTTACCTAACTGTATATTACGCAATAAGTGCCCTAAACGGCCATAACTCCACACAAAGCAAGGGCCCTCTACTCAAGAGCCGTAGGGCCTTGCCAAGTGTTGTCAGCGTTGCGTTGTAATTTTAAATATATAATGAGCGGTTTGAAATTACGTGTTCGAAATTACGTAAAGGTTTTTAGGACATGGAATGCATTTACTAAATGGGTTAATGATGTTTTGTGCGCGTGTGTGTGTTGAGATGCATGTGTGTGTGGACGCAAAATAAATTGCGTTGGTTTGCGCTTCAATGAGGGAATTACACGGTTCCTTCTACGTTTTTGATAAAAATGGGTATTGGATAAAATGTAAGACTCCAGTTTGCGTGTTAAGGTTAATAAGTTGTTGGTTCATAAATATTTGTTTTGAATGTACCGAAGTATTCGTCTAAGCGAATGCGACATGCGCCATGAAACTAAAAAAAGTCGATGGAAAATATTCCTTTAATAATTAAAGGTCATAGGTACTTTTCCTCATAGGTATCATGTTAAGATGTGATAACTTTCCAGCCAGCTAAATTATTTAATAATTAAAAGTATCAATTAATTATTTAATTAGATAGACTAATAAATGCATTGAAACCATCCAACTTTTATAATTCAGAATTCAATTCTTAGGAGACATTAAACAAATCAATCGTTTTTTAATTAAACCATCTTCAAGGAAAAATAAACTTTGCCTTAAGCCTTATTCCTGGCCGTCTTATTGCAATCTAAAAGTACTGCGTTTAAAAATACATTCTTAGTTAAGTTTACTGTATTAAACCACCATCTCTGTTATTTTAGCAAAGTTGTTGCATAGTATAGAATTCCTACTAATTGTTTTTGCTTGAGTATAATAATTTATACTATGCTAATAAGATATTTTGATAATTTTAATTTATGGTAAATTAAATATATTTTAATAATAATCTTTATAAGATAACAATACCTGAAATTTAAAATTTATTCGACAAAATATAAACCATAAAATTAAAATCTAAAAATATCTAATCATTTTGCCATATTCTCCTAACAACGCGCACTCTTCCTATGCATAAATTACCATATAAAATATATTCACTTCGGTCTAAAACCTATTCAAAAATAAAACTAATTTACTGCCATAACTATAATATTATGTTCCAACAAACGATTTAAATTATGCTAAAACTCGTCTAAAATTGCCTCACCGCATCTAATTTAATTGACCTGGCGTGATTGCAGAAATGTTGGCGCCTGCGAGAAATAATATAGCAATAAATCTGCATTTAAACTTTGCTATACAGAACAAGAAAGGCTATTAATAATTGTGTTGTTTGTTACATGCTTGGTTTATTTGGTTACATGCGAATTTGGAAAGTTGTGTATGACGTTTAACATGAGTTACATGCGGTTAGATATCTCATATCAGGTTTGAGTAAAGGACTGATAATAATTGAAACAAAAACTATTAAAAAATAAGTATAAATATAAAATTGAAAAGGAAATTAAATGCTAGTATAATCACCATTCTTAATATTAATATGTGACGATATACAACTGTTATATTGAACTATTTCTTATTTAAAGAATGCAAACGACTTCTCTCTAACTGAATACATTTACGTAAAGTGTATACGAACAAAACGACTATTTCTTTAAAAACTCTATGTGAATACGTTCTTGTAGTTAAATGCATATTTTCATTTTAAAGGAAATTTAGAATCCAGACGGAATTCGAGAACCAAGGAAGGTTTAGATATTGTCTATTCCTTTCATGCTATTGTTCAACGCTATACTGTGGCTAGGTATAATACTAGTCTAATCTTATATTATTATCTATGGTTATACTAAGTTAAATCAATTTTCTGTGAGCATGGAATGCTTCTGTAGATTTATCAAGTACTAGTTTAGTTTCTCTCTTATCAGTGTAATTTGCCTTTAATAAAGTTAATATTTGATCCCTTTAGTTCCACGAGTAGGTACCTTTACCTCTATCTATAAAGCTGAATTGCATTGATTATTTATTTGAACAATCTTATTTCAAGAACTATGACTTCGAATAGAAAAAGTCAGATTGTTTTGGATGTTCTATTTATTTCGGAGAGCTATTTAATACATAATTATAAGCTATGGCCAACACGAGCGGAGGAGCGATGAAGAATGTTGGAAAAAATATTCAATTTTGTGAGCAGACAATGCTCAGGTCACTTTAAAATTTAACACATTCTTTTAGCTTTCAAAATATTCAGAGCACATTAAAATTCCTTTATATTCTTTCAATGCGAGTTTATTTGTATCAAAATTCATACCAAATGAAGCCGCATTGTTAGCATTCAAAGAGAAAAGACACATGCAACAAATTATAGTAAATATTTTCCTTTTCACCACATTTCGCTTTTAATGCACAAAGAAAATATATTATGCCAGCTCACAAAGGTACAACGTGGTTAAACAAATATAACACGAGCTCATGTTTTTGTAACACGACGCGTTGCATTGTACGCCTGGATAGTAAACTCAAAACTCAAACTCAAACATTCATTTATTCAATTAGACTACTATTTAGTAGCACTTTCGAATCGTCATTACATAAGTATTACATTTACCACCGATTCGGAAAGCAGTATCTATGGAGAAGAATCGGCAAGAAACTCCATGAATGAGAATCCTCTATTAAGGCTTTGTCACATAGAACGCATTCTCGCGTCAGAACGCTAACCTGACGCCACGATATGAGGCTGAGCTGTTGTACTACGCGGTCACATACCGTCAAATAGATAGCGCGCGTCAGAGGGCTTACCTGACGCCGCACTATAACGCCGACATGTTTTTATAAAAATTAGCGTATCTAGCACGCGCGCGCAAATAGAACAACACCACTTATAAGAAATATACGTTTCTATCTGATATGCACGTAGTAACACGCTGTCCTGTAAATTATAATGTTGTAATTTCCTGTGATTAAAGCTACTGAAGACCATCAATTTAATGAAAACTATTTAGATATAATATCATCTGTATCCGCTGTTAGTAATTATTAATAAATAATTAAATAGTACAATACAATTCGATGTCATAGAGCAGCGTCATGTTAGCGCTCTGACGCGCGCTAAGTACGCGTTCTGTGTAGTATAGCCTTAACAAATACGAATTGTATTTATGACGTTAGTGCTCTGTGAAATTTTTAATATTGTGCTTACATTTACACTTCACTCTATTTGTAGAAGAAGGTTTGGTGCGAATTGTGGCGACCACAGAGTGCATCATTAAGTTGTATTGAAGTAGAGATGCAAGAGAATTTTCTTGATTATTTATCTGTAGAATTACTATGTTTCATATTCATGTTTAGTTTTATTTGGAAATGATAATTTGTTTTGGAATAATTAACAATTTGTCAATTCTATTTCTTTATGAATTTTGAATTTAACAGCATATTAACTTTAAAAATAAGAAGTTATTTTTTGTAGCTTATTATAAAATAATGTCTGTTTTGCACGACGATGCGAAGCATCAGAGAGTGCTTTACGATCGAAAAATTTTTTTCGCCTCATTTTTGCAGCTATTCTTATTATTATAGCCTTGTTAGTTCACGGAATCAAGATATTTTGCAGACTATTGTCGAGATAATTTAATGGAGATTAATCCCATACTTTTTAAAAATTGATTTACTTCAATAGAATTGGAAAAAAACACCGAAATAGGTCAAAAAATTTTCCTGTCCGTCATGTGTGAAACCTGAAAACACTATAACTTGTGAAAAAATCCATCATTTGAGTTAAATTTTTTTTTAAAATATTCTAATCGACGATTGTAGGTCACTGAATGCGAATGATTAATTAATTCAGTGTCGTTTAATTGCAATTAATAAAAAACGAAAACTACAAGACTGTATATCTATATATATATATTTTTTTTTTTTCATATTTCATAATTAAATGAGCATTATGAGTCGTGCACTTTTGGATTTTCCAATTATTTCTTATAGTATTCGTGGTCACTGAAACTCAACCTTTTCCAAGAGTTGGAGTAATATTTGTAAAATTTTCTCCACTTGATTCTATGAAAGTGGTAAACGTTTTGGAAAGTGCAAGCCGTAAATAAGAACACATTTAGATGCAATTTTCTTAAGTAATTTCTCATATCTAGTGGGAATTGATGTTCAGTTATTTATATAAGTGCTGAGTAGGTATACATCTGATTATTTTAATGTTAGAGTATATTTGTATTTTCAAAATTATATTTTTCTTATTTATTAAATCAGAACAGAAACAAAGTAGGTTTCTTCTGGCGATTCAAATCATTCCAGTAGGTAGTTGATAAGTTACAATTAATATTGTACATTCATAATCCATACTAATATTATAAATGCGAAAGTAACTCTGTCTGTCCGTCTGTTACTCAATCACGCCTAAACTACTGAACCAATTTGCATGAAATTTGGTATGGAGATATTTTGATACCCGAGAAAGGACATAGGCTACTTTTTATTGCGAAATATGTACCACGGGCGAAGCCGGGGCGGACCGCTAGTATATTATATTTATAACCTAAAATGTCCCGTATAAGACCAAAATAATAAAACTCGGTTTATATAAACATACGTAGGACATTAGTTACATAGTATTATATACTAGCTTTCCGCCCGCGACCTCGCCCCATTTGTCTAAAATATAATAAATTATATACTAAAACCTTCCTCTTGAATCACTCTATCTATTAAAAAATACCGCATCAAAATCCGTTGCGTAGTTTTAAAGATTTAAGCATACATAGGGACATAGGGACAGAGAAAGCGACTTTATTTTATACTATGTAGTGATTCTTAACAAATATTTCAATATTCTACATAGACCAATGGAACAGGTGAAATTAATTGATTAAATTAACTAATACAGAAACATTTTAAGTATCATTATTATAATTTATCTCCAATGTAACAGTCCTTCGTTATTGCGTATACCTACGTAAATACTAAATACCTTAGATCAGAATTACAGTCTTGTTGTTCTATTCAAATTCGTTTACTACTTCATTTCTAAACCTATTAAATTATAATATTATTCCATTAAATTCTATTGATACAACTTTGGTACTTTGATACATATAAGTATTATTTTTTCTATAGATGATTGTTTTTTTTTAAATATATTTTGAATGTAGTTTTACGAACAGTTGTTCATAGCCTTTTATAAAATAAAATATTATAGTCAGTTAATAAAAATTTAAATGTTACAAACGAAAACATTTATACGTGTAATAACATAATACATAACCTAACTTCACGTAGCGGAAAATTATAAAATTTTAATAATATTTTACCTACCTACATAAAAATTGAGATTGCATTATTTTCTTATATAAATTATATTTTATATAAAATTTGAGATTGCAAAATATTATTAAATACTAACTTGCAGGAACTTCCCTGAACTATAAGACCTTTCATTGTGAATGAATATACCAAGTTTGTAACTATTTTGTACTCGGCAAGATACTTTTGGATGGTGTTAAATGAACATTATGTTGATATACGAGTGTTTACTTTTATGAACATGCAATATATAATTTTATACATTACCACAAGTTATATTTTATTATTATAAGTTGGCTGTAAATTACCCTTCTACATGAAAAGTAACTTACATTTGGATTATTAATGGTTTATGTAGGTGTTTCAGTGTTAACTTTGTTATAAACATCTCTATGGTAGTAGTACCAATAAAACCCATTAAATTGTGTAAATGTATTCTTTCTTGTCCTTCCATCCTTTTGTCCTTGTAGACCGTCTTCTTGATATCATGTGAACGTAAAACCGTAGGTTCGATTCCCGGTGGAGACGAAGAAAATACAAATGTCTCGGTCTGGCAGGACACCTACTACGTACTTGTCCCCAAAGAAAATAAATCAGTGAAACAGATGTATGAATATCTAATAATAATACCTATTTAATAATATATGCATCTCTAGGGGACAAGGGACTTCACTTTCGTCATTGTTCCACAATTTTTTTCCTTTAATAAGTATAACACCATCATCATCATCAGCCCATATATACGATCCCACTGCTGGGACATGGGCCTCCTATGAGGGTACAGGCCATAATCCACCACGCTGGCCAAGTGCGGATTGACAGATGACACATATCGTCGAACATTTGATTCTTCGACATGTCTCCTCAACATGCGCAGGTAAATTGAAAAATCAATTTATTTCCTGCGCGCTCGCCACGTCTCGAACCCTGGACTTATCGATTCGAAGTCCGAGGTCTCACCACTGAGCCACCACTGTTCGTAAGTATAAAAAAATCGCTTTATCTTAAATAAAAAATCTACTTTAAGAACTTAGTTGATATCTACATTAACATTAAATCTTTTCAACTGTAACCTTTTGTTACAAACATTTCCACATTGCATAAGTAGCGTAAATTCATTAAAACTATGTTCATTAGTTGCAAATGTAATAAATAATAATGCTCGTACGTTCCACTGTCGTGTGTTTCCATCAACGTGACTTTAATTATTATCATATTACTTAAAAATTCCCGCTAATGTTCATAGTTCGTTCATTATATTCATGTACGTGTTTGTATGAATTTTTAGTTCGTGGGATATATTCCATTATTATGTTATCATGACTTCGAATAACTGCATTATTATTTTTGAGTATTTGAACGATTTAAAAGCTTTTCTACATAAAGTCTAGTTGAATAAATAAATGTTAGAGTTTGAGACGTTGAGTTGGTCTGCCAACATTTATAAAATTCTATCCGATCCTTCCTACTAATATTATAAATGCGAAAGTTTGTGAGGATGGATGTGTATGTGTATGTTTGTTACTCTTTCACGCAAAAACTGCTGAACCGATTACAATGAAATTTAGTACACATATAGAGGGTAACTTGGATTAACACATATTATAGGTTTTATCCCGGAAATCACACGCGAACGGGAACTATGCGGGTTTTTCTTTGAAAACGCGGCCGAAGGCTCGGGCGGAAAGCTAGTATACTATAATAAGATTTTATAAGTAGCATACTTATGAGTAGACTTTAAATAGAACTCGATTTTTTCAGCTTTATTGGTCTTCTAATCAACTTCTTACCACAATACATCTTAACTTCATAGTACCTATCTATTGTATTTCAGTGGTATAATACCAACATAGATTATATTCGTAGTATAGTCCACTCGGTGATTTCAAATACCATCGAAATGACAGGATAATTATCATGTTCGTATTCTTGTAATAAAAAATGTTATAAGGTTGTTTAACAATTATGGTGCATCCATTCAAATTTTATTGAGACACGAATAAATTTACTTTTATTCACAAAAAGCCACTATTTTTTCTATACATTTCAAACAAACGCTGGTAAAATATATCCTTAAAACAAAGAACAAAAACTTGGGAGTTGATATTGTTTCAAACTTTTCAAAGGACAGCATAATTTATATCGACGCTGTTGTGTTTCACTTTTAAATGAATTTCAACTTTATCATCTACGGAATAAGATTCGTATTACATTGTTGTGTTTGGCGGCGCAAAATTTCAGTCGAGACAATCGCCTTTGTAATATTGTTTATTAATACAATATTTTAATTTAACTGCCATAGTTAATGAATAAATTGGTGAATAAGTGTCGATTTCACAACTTTCCAAGCAGATTTAAGTATAAGTTTTGTTTATTAGGGTTCCGTACCCAAAGGGTAAAACGGGACCCTATTACTGAGCCTCCGCTGTCTGTCTGTCTCTAGGCTGTATCTAATAAACCGTGATAGCTAGAAAGTTGAAGTTTTCACAAATGATGTATTTCCGTTGTCGCTATAACAACAAATACTTAAAATTAAAAATAATAAAATATTAAGTTGGGTCTCCATAGCACGAAACCCATTGTGAGCGAGTCCGACTCGCACTTGGCCGGTTTTATTTTTATCACTGTAAGTTGAGGCAAATATTTACAATTTCATAGAAAAGTGTACTCGGAATTTTCGGGCACATTATGTTGACCAAGCTAGGAAGCTTGGAGACGAGCCAAACAAAACTCCAGCCATGTATAGAGGTTATGAAAAGACGGTCTAACCTGTAGGTTTCCTCTTCGAGCTATTTGATTTTGCAACATGTTTAGAGATAGTGTATTCTAGCTTTGTGTAGTGTATTCTTGTAGTCTCTTCTTCGATAAAACGTGAGAGACAACTATGAATTATATTTCACCTTAATCAATCAACATCGAAAAAATCTTTGGCAGAACCACGATTGTATTATTATTTCAGATCTTTTATAATTTACGTTATATATTCCTTATCTACACTAATATTATAAAGAGGAAAACTTTGTTTGTTTGTTTGTTTGATTGTAATGAATAGGCTCATAAACTACTGGACCGATTTTGATGAAATTTGGCACAGATAATCTTTAGACCCTGAGAAAGAACATAGGCTACCTTTTATTGTGAAATATGTACCACGGGCGAAGCCGGGGCGGACCGCTAGTTTCAGATATGCTGTTTATTCACTTACACTGGATTTATAATTGATTGCTGTTGCTTTAAAGTAATTTTTAACTATTTTAATTATCTCAATATTAAAATAACGATTTCTTATTCAAGAATTTAACGCAAACTTTTATTTATTCAACGTCATTTCATACATTTTTGTATTATTGTATGTCTTTCGCGTTTTTATCTTTCTCTTTATTTCACTGTCACACATCCTTCTATTATTTTTTAGAATTAAGAATTTTAATTTTTGAATCCCCATACACAAGATCTTAAAAACTATCAATATACTACAATTTTACGTACTCTATTCAGTACCAAGTATTATTAAATATATAATACATTCTAAATAAATTTCATACTTGAGAAACTTCTGTACATGACATAAAGCACTGAATAATTTCCCACAAACTACGGGATTAATTCAACTTCTAAATTACGTAATTATTCATTAAAGTACTGTTTAATTAACTATCCTGGTAAAGGCAAACAAAGAAATGGCTCAAGTAGACAGTTCCTTTGAGAAAAGCAAGACAAACAATGCACCGAATTATGTAGTTATTAAACTAAACGAATATTATATTATGGAATATTATAAAGTTGAAGAGTTTGTTTGCTTGCGCGAACTAATGGTCCGAATTGAAAAATATTTCAGTAGATATTCAGTAGATTAGATAGCCCATATAATGAGGTAGGCTATTATAGGCTATATTATAACATCACGCTTAGACCAACAGGAGTGGAGCACTGCGGGTAAAACCGCGGGGCACAGCTAGTACAAATATAAAATTTTAACAACTATCTCGTTACCTACGTCCAAAGTCCTTGAGGTTTTAGTTATTTATTTCGTCTTATAGTAAACCCGTTAGATAATTATATTGTGTTCTAAAAATATCCCCGACTTAAGCCCAAATAGACAGATAATTAAATTATTTGGAATGCCTTCAAATTTACTTAATTTCATTAGCTATAGATAATATGAGCAACTATGCTTCACAATCACATAGTTAACTTTCATGCCAAATATAGAACTGTACATGTACTGTATATCTATTCAAGCGATGCTCACAAACGTCACTTGAATAGAATAGTGGCTTACTAGCTTTACGCTATATTAGCTTAACATAAAAATAACCTTTTAAGAACTGACCCCTTACTAAAACGTTACTTAAATTTCAACCCAAATTCTAACATGCATAAGGTAAAGAAGTTTCAACTCTACTGCCTCAAGTTAAGGATCATAATGGCCTGTAGTCATAGAGCCCCTGGTGTATAATGCTATAAGTTTAAAAACAAAGAGTTTTCGCTATTACGTCCGTTTTGAAGTGAGGATATCCGGTGATACTACGGCCGGTTATTGTAGGATCAAACTATTAAACTTTGTTTTTCGAGTTATTCACACACTATTCTGATCATACTGGATTTAAACATTGTTTCGTTTGTTTTGCATTTCTATTTTTATTCGATTGAAGTTGCAGTGTGGGAATTAGAACATTTTGTAAACGTGATTTTGCCACAGACGTTAATATTTTAAACCCATATTGCATCGATTGGATACATATGTTTTATAAGTGCGTTAAAAGCCTTTAATTTTGTGCCATACCTATTACTAGCCTAGAGCCTAAGCGTAGACGTAAAAAATTCAGTTGTGTAGTCTGCAAAAGGGACTGACATTATTAATCCTATGTTTTCTGCAAGTATTCAAATTAAGCATAACAATTAGGTATTATAAATAAATAATTTATACTTAACGAGAGCCAACTCTTATCAACTAAAGAAAACATGTAATAAAAAAGAAGTGTGGCACTCGGGGACTGCCGCGGTAAAGCTATTGCATAGCATGCCTTCAAGCCACACCTCCGAGCCCGTCGGAGTGGGGAGCGTGAGGTTTTTTCGTTACGGAATTTCTCGATTCGGTTCCCGCGCTCAAGGCCCGCGATAGAAGCTATGCAATAGCTTAAAAAAAAAACCTGTGGCACTCGGGGACTGCCGCGGTAAAGCTATTGCATAGCATGCCTTCAAGCCACACCTCCGCCCGTCGGAGTGGGGAGCGTGAGGTTTTTTCGTTACGGAATTTCTAGATTCAGTCCCCGCGCTCAAGGCCTGCGATAGAAGCTATGCAATAGCTTAAAAAAAACATAGGATTTCTAAGCTAATTCGAGCTGAATAAGAAACGGTGTCACGTCGCTAGATGGCGCTTTAGTTCGCGTTAAAAGCTGAAGCATAATGAGCGCAAATTTATGTGCTGTGCCTTCCTGTGATTCATTAGCTGAGTAAAAAGTGCAGTGCGCTTCTGACAACATCGGGTGGCCATGTTGTTCTCGAGATGCTTTTGAGACTGCGACAAGATACTAACAATTATATGGATATTGCAATTACCTGAAATAAATCAAATAATAAAATAAAAGAAAACGATTGTATGAAAAACATTTTAGATAATCATGTTTAATTCGTTACTTTTTATGTTATTCACCGTTTAAACCCTGGACTACAACAAACATATCAACCAAAATCAGTTAAATCAGCCCAGTAGTTCTCGAGATCTAGCGAGTCTAACAACAACAATTGATTTTGATATAATAAATAGATATACGAAAATAGTGCCTTACATTTTTAATACATAATATTTAAAATATTTATGGCATTCCTATAGGTTTGCATTTTGCTTAAATTTAAAATAAAACAACTCAAATTTTTGTTCTCAATTATTTTATTTGTCTAGTTGTCTGCCGGTCCAAGTACATTCACATCGATTTCATCATGAATTATGACCCGAGGCTTAATGTGTAGATATCAAATGGACATCACCGCTCACAATATTCGCCAACATCCTGTAACATAAAAGTAAAAATCAAATAAAAGTATATTCCACAAAAAAACAACAAGTGGTAACCCTACACAAAGCGCTCACATCGTTAGCGACACGTTAACTATACACACGTAACGAGGTTTTGTGCACTCTGCCCTCTAGACCTGGTTATTTCGCAGATTTTCTACGACATGACAGTTAATTAGGGTTGTCAATAGACGTTAAATACTTTTTTATTTTATTAGTTGACTAATGAGAGTTCCAAAATATAACTCTTTTAAGCTAATTCAAAGTTTACTAGCGTACTAATAAATCAAAAAACTCATTTTAACAGCATAACAATATTATGATCATTGCCTTTAAAAATTTTCACAGGAAACTGCTTTTTAAATATTACGAAGTTAGTATAATAAACATCTTGAGAAGGACTTAAATAACTTAACTATGAGGCAATTATACAATTCTGCAAAGCCCTTACTAACAATGACTTTAAATTATTCCAACAAATCAATTTGAACACCTGTATACCTCTAAATTTACGATGTCAAATCTTATTATTTGGCCGCATAATTTCTGACAAGGCCTGAACCAACAAGTTGGAATCTCTGCTAAATATACTAAGTTACTGTCTTTACTTAGGTGATGGGTCTGTTTAACTTACACTGCAGAACTGTATTCATAGAACTAACATTGTAATAGGCTATGAAAATAGATAATACAGTGTCCTAAATTTGGAAATAGAGCAGAAACTTAAGTTTGTGTCTCACTTTGAGAATAAATATAATAGTGACTTTAAATTTTATCCTTCATAAACTGTCGGTTGTTATTTTAAAGTAATGAATCGATATTACATTCATTCGAGTCGATTATACATACCTTCTTATTTATGTTAACTTCAATTAAACATCTAATATAACATCTTTTTCATACTCAATAAAAATGTTGCATAGAGCGTTGTTTGAAATTTACGAATGCAATTATTTAATAGGAACACGCTGTATACTTGCCGTTCAAATATTCAGATATTGGCATAGGAATTTAAATATAACTATTTTGCAGAAAAACGGGTTTTCCCAGTAATGTGTTCAATCAAAAAGCGCTGACTTCGTTGTCAGGATACGAATGTAATGTCATTACAAACTTTCCCAGAAGTTCTAATGATTGATCCCGAAAAATCTCATCTTTATCAGCAGAGGAAAAATGATCTTAACGTCTATGTAATAAGGTTCATTTCGGATAATCGAGATAAGATTAAGATTTAAGACATTAGAGGCGATAGAAGCCTTTCAAGTATATTACGACTAATGATGAATCGTCATCTTGTTACTTTGGCTTTTGATGAAATCTTGGAAAGATAGAATGAATACCCGAGCGAGTTTGGTTAATTAAAAGAGTTGAAGTTAGTACTAGTATAGTTATTGTTAGTTACTGTTATAATTTGTAAGATATTTTTTTGTTGTGACTTTAATTGTGCAGACATTGTATGCAAAGTATA
>CAJQZM010036884.1:0-37538 GCA_907164665.1 Colias nastes
TTGCTATGTGAAAATGTAAATGTAAACTTATATTATAAAGCTGAAGATTTTGTTTGTTTGTTAGTATGCGCTAATCTCAGGAACTACTGGTTTGATTTGAAAAATTATTACGGTGTTAGATAGCCCATTTATCGAGGAAGGTTATAATTATTATTATATAGGCTATTTCATCACGCTAAAACCAACAGGAGCGGAGCAATGCGGCTAAAACCGCGGGGCACAGCTATTATGACTTTTATAAATGAGTCTTTTTGCTTATACGCATTTGGAACTGTTTATGAAATATTTTGTAGTTATTATGGATCTTAAGTTAAAAATGAAGATTTTAACTGAAACATTTATGAAAAATATAATCCTCTTGTTTCGATAACCCTTTCATAAAATATTCCAAGAAATTTACCAGTAAATGGTTAAATGAACTTATATTTTAGAGGTTATTTTAAAATTTTAATTAAAGTTAATCCTCTGAACTACTTACTCGATATCAAAATTTGAGCCAGCTCCGTTTTAATTAAATATAATGAGCTCATTTAAATGTCGATTTTACTAAATTAGTGTTACTATTTCTTATGTCTATAAAATATAACCTGTATTGAATGTTATGGCGGAAAGAAAATACTGCGACTGTTTTAGAATCAATGTATGTAATAATATCATACATATAATTATGTTAAATAAAAAAAAAAAATATTTATTAGCAAATTTTACATATTCGGTTCACAATTTTGCTCTGTCTTCTGAACTAGGTTATTACCTGTGTCTCAGAAAACAGTAACAGTAAGTAAATAACTACTATCAATAGTACAATGCGTCTATCGTATGTTTTATTATAATATTATTCCTGATGAAAGTTGATATTCCTTCTGTTTAATTTTATAACTACAAACATAATAGTATACTTAGATAAAATTTTGACGCGTCATTTACTCGCAAATAGTTAGATTATATTTCCACCAAACTATATTCCTAAATAAAACGCAATCACAAATAAACACACATTAGAGGACAAATTTTAATCCAGTCAACAACCGACTAAATATCTTTAGCACAAAGGAAATAGACCCTTAAATCAACTTACCTTGAACTGGCTTTGCAATAAACTGTATAATGGAGTAGTTTCCCATTTGGTTGTTTCGGTCGCTTCCAACTGACTAGCAGTGTGGTCGATGATTGCGAGAGAAGTTTTATTTCTGCGGGTGCTTCTGGTACTAAAATATGTTTTATTTTAAGTGATATGTCTAAAATAGGTCTTATTTTAAGTGTAAGCATTCATACTAATATGTGTGGAGAACGAGTTAATCTGAAAAACTACTGGTTCGAATTAAAATAACATTCTTCTGCTATAACTAACGAAAAATCTTGTAAAAATCTGAGTAAATATTGCTTCTGAAAACAATACATTTATTCTATAACCATCTCATCGAAAAGCATAATAAAATATACACAGAATCGTATAATAAATTCTTCGTTTGCGATAATAATCAGATTTCTGATTTATCAATTGAGTAATAGACCTAATTAGAACGTGTAGGCAGAGGAAAATTTATGGAAAATTAACATTATTATAATAAGGTAGATACTGTTCTTTATAGGTATCTAATCTTATTTGAATATCATCGTAATTAATCACAAATTATTAATATTACACTAATTGAATTTTAAAATTAGTTGAATATTATACGATGTTGTGTACGTTCCTCTTTGTGAAATGAAATAAAAATGGAGTGTCATCTTTGTCAATAGTCGTCTTATTTGTAAAAATAAGATATTCACATTTGTATTTTAGCTCTATAAACATATATAAGACATAATATAGTAATGGAGTCGGAACTTTGTATAAAAACATCTGCGTGCATTTAAATCAATCGAGCCAATGCTCATTCTAAACTATGTGATATTTTAGTGTAAACTGGCGTAGAGCATTCTTTCGTTGTTCTTAGTGCGTTCGAAAAGATTATATACAATGTTCTAATACTGAATTACATTGAATACGAGTTGACGTTTATACTAAAAGATCACGGAATAATCTCGTTTGATGTAATGAATGAATGAATGAATGAATGAACACTTGATGTAAATGCACCGTAAATAAACAAAATTCTTACCATCTTGCAAAGTCGAACACACGATAGGAAACGAAAACGGCCCAATACCATAATTGGAGAATCCCGCGACTTTGACTGTATAATTGGTGTATTTATTGAGCCCTTGCAAGCGAACCTCTGTTACAGGTGTGCTAGCGTTTAGCCATTGACGACCTGATAGAAAAATTTGAGTTGAAAAATAAAGAATTTGTATTGAAAAGAAAGATGAAAGGGCAGCTGTAATTTTAGAATAAAGGCAATATCGGTTGAAGTAATAATTTTAGTTGACTGGAAAATATATTACAATTTTTTTTACAAACATAGTGAACGAGGTGATTTATATATCTTTTTACATGTACAATCTAATTATTTGCTGTATAAGTGTGATAAACAGATTAGATATAATATTATGGTGTGGTATTTGATGCCTCGTATAACATAATAGTAAATATATGATTATATAATATATACTTAATACGGTGATGTTACACGTGCCGTAATTCTCTATGATGAGAATATTAATGGAATATTTTGGGAATAATGTAGAAATTAGAAAATTTCTTAGATACTATTGATAACATTATTATAGTAGAATGAAAACAGAATTAGTGTAGAAGTATTTATAACTTTCTTTGTTTGTCGTTGTTGAATAAGGAATGGTAAAAATTTGTTGATCAACAGTTGAACAACAATGTTTCTGGAAAATGTTTTGGAAAGTCAAGTCAATATCAAGGAAGGTTTTAATATCTACCTATATAATTTGTGAAAAGTGTCCATTTTAAAAGAAATGAAATATGAATTACCTTGTGCAGCATACAATACTGTGTAACCAATCAGAGAGCCAGCTTGCTTGTGGTGTGGTATTGGCTGCCAGCTGACTCGCAGCGCTGATGACGTCACACCCCCACACTCCACGGATGTGGGACCTTCTTCGGGAGCTATACGAAATCGTTTATTTAAGTTTATAAACACTTGGAATACATTTTAAGTGATTGGAATAAAGAGATAGTACAATTTATTTGGTGGACTCAACTTACGAGATATTATGTACTATGAATGTATGCTTAATCAAGTTAAACTAAATCATAGTTTCTTAATTTTGACGGGCAGAAAACAAACATTATAGAGGATTTTATTCAATGTATTTATGCTTATTTCATCGGTAATTGGTATAAATATGCGTCCGCGGCAAAGTCAACTAGCTTTATCAAACTTTCGATTAGTAGCCTGCTAGCTTAGCTTATAAGCTTCAAGTTTTTATTTATTTTAACAATTTAATATACCACACCAAGTAAAATATTTACTATTATACGAAGTAGGTACATAAGACGGCGTTCAAGTATGGAATGTTCTTGTACTTACAGTGGAAATGTCAATTGTAAATTCGATAATGTTTTCAATTCGATGTGTGTAATCTGTATTTTGTAAACAAATGCCATCAGCTCACTTTATCACTCATCAACAAATGCCATCAACTCACTTTATCACTCATCAACAAATGCCATCAACTCACATCAACTCACAATTAAAAGGTTGCTGTTGAAATTTGGTATCGAGATGGAATGATTAATCGTTTGATTCGACTGGATAATGAGGAGGTATTGGCCAAAATATAGATAACTATCTGTGCACCGTAACTTCGCCTGTCTATCGAAAGTTGGTCGTACCAAATCAGAAACCTTCGTGGGCTTATACAAAATACTTTGCTGAAGATCATTACATGTAGACTTTAACGGATTTGAAACGCGATTTATTCATTAAATCCTGACGTTTTGCACACTTTGCATTCTCATCATAACATGATCAAATGCATATTATCTAGTTTATGATTCTATAAAAGAAATATAGACAAACATTCATTTAAATATAAATAGATAGATATTATATTTCGTTTTACAACTTTTAATGTGACGAGAATAGAATTAATAACAGATTTATAATGAATGAGATTTATTCTTTGTTGCTACGGAGTTCTAAAGAAATCCTGAACAATACAATGGTTACATAAAACAATAGATCCTTTTAGCACTGTTGTTACTTTTTACAAACAACTCGATTATAAAAATCTTTAGTAAAAAGCAATCGATTCTCCTGCAGAATATTTGTATTCTAATTAAACTACCTGCCTATCTTCTTTGCTTGTTACATACTCAATTCTTTTGAAACAGATTTTCAATTAATTATATAATTATATCCATAATTCATACACCCTAACACGATTTAAAGATTTATAAATGTAAGTTTTTATTATTCTTAAAGCAAAAGTAAGTATTCCGAAACACAATTAAATACACTAACATAAAAATAAACGCGTTTAAAATTAATAACAAACTCTTTTCTTAAAGTTATCTTAATATCTCGCAAAAACTAATTAAAAACAACCCTCAAGATATTACAATAAAGGAAAAATTAAAAAGACACTTAATGTACAGATTAAGCTCACAAAAGCTCGAAGTTTGAACAGTGGGCGTTAATTATGTTCAACTGAAAAGAATATAATTAAAATTAAAAAGGTGAAAAGCAATTTAAATTGAGGAAGTTTGATAAAGCTACGACTGGGGTTTTAACAATTCAGTTTTGAATGAATAAAGGCATAAACATTCATATGGAATTATTACTTTTATATGATTATGTGCGTAAGATACTTATAGTAAAAAGTTTAGTCTATACAGTTTATGCTATATATGTATTATACAGGCTGGATTTTTTTTAAATCACTAATGTAGTCAATGATAAACACTTTTGAGAGATTTCATCATTATAATTCATAAGTAATAGCACAGATAATATAATACTATAGTAATAGTAACATTGTTTTGATTCCCGGGTGTGTCAAGCTTTTCGAAAATCTTTGCTGCAGTATACTTTATTTTCTAAAATAATGGAATGTTTCCTTTGAGTAAAGTTTTCTAAAAGCGACTATAATTCGTTCTTAAATAAACGGAGTTAAAAGACGACTTATTCAATATTCAGTTTGATGAGAAGCGTTATAACAACTTTGGAATAAGCGTCAAGACATGTTACATCTCAGTTTGCCGTATGCTCAAAGTGTTCGAAACATCGGGATGAATAATGTAATTAATGAATGTTTTAAATCTTTTAATATTGTCACTAATTTTCGTATTTAAATAAATTTAACTGCATGTAAAAGAAACACAGGATTCATCTAATAAACATAGCTACGTTATTTTAACACTATTTTTAGTAGAGATCTATAAAGTCTTGTTTAGACCCAACCGATATCAAATAAAAAATTTGGAAGTTTTTATAACTAGCCTATATATTAATATATTTTCGGTTTTTTAGTGACCATTTGTAGTTTTGAAGTCGGTTTAATTTACTTATACTAGCGCTATATATAAAAAAAATAAAATGAAAACGATACATCCTGTACATTGACAAGTATTGATCCAGTTCATACGAGCTAAAAGGCAAAAAATCACAAAGTCGAAAGTGCTCACTTTACGATATTAGTGCATATTGGCCTAGATATGCAGTTTCGTGAGATATTTGGCACATTTTGCAAGTAGGTTAGTTGCAACACCCTGTATGTAGAAGTTATATGCTAACTTGCGAAATTTCACGTTACTTTTTTAATATCGTAGTATTTTTGAAGTTTTTATTTATTTAAAGCTTTGGAGTAGTAAGGAGGTTTTTCCAGCGTTGAGAGCTTATTTTATAAGTAGTGTTATTATGATTTTTTGTATATTTTATTTGAGGAAAGGAAGAAACGTACCTACTGTATAATATATTAAAGGGTAGGTATTTTATTTGATTAAGCGAGACTCAAAAAAGGAAAACTCGACTATTAATTTCATAAAAATAAAATAAAATAGTGTGAACCAATTTGAAGATTCTTCTTGCTAGATGTTATCGATGAAATACGTACATATTACATAGTTTTCATGAACCATATTAAAAACTTGTCATTATTTTAATTGACTAGAGTCAAACAATTTTTTGTATTTCACGTGAAATACTGAATACAAAATTAATAAAAAAAAAGATTACCAACATTTTCGATATATTTTACGTACAAAGTAAGGTAAAATTTACGATCATTCATTACACATGAACTCCCAATTTGCAACATATTTTATTGCAAAAATTACTTTAATTTTATGTAGTTCCGTGTCAGTTATTACGTAAGATTATATTTTAATTAAGTATGTTGTTTGTAGAGGTACGATTCAAGAGAAAAACCTTTAGATCAGAAAAAAAATTTAATCTGAAGTTTCTTTGTTTGAAATCAAGAATTAATTTCAGGAGTGTTTATGAACAATTTTCAATAAAAAAATATCAACTCTTAATCACGATTGTTTGATTAAAAATAGCAAAATCGATTAAAAATTAATGTGAAAATTATTATGAATGTTATTAACAAATTTTTACTTCAAAAATATTAAATATAGGTATGTAATTAGATTTTAAGTACTTACCTCCCTCCCTTGTGTCTTCAAATAGTGGAATCGAAAAGGGTCCATTGCCAGCACTATTGAAAGCTGCGACTGATATCGCATACCTTGGGAACAAAAGTAAAAAGTTATAATTTATATTTAAAACAGAATAACACTTTTGATATGAAATAAGCTATATTATATTGTCTTTTATAATATAAAAATATTTTAGGGAGCTTTGCTTATAAATTTGACTGCAAACAAAATCGTGTTAATTTTTAGGTACTAATGTCATTGTATAATGACATTAGTACACACACTATATTGTAAGAACTTTCTATGTGTGTGTAAATTGAGTAGCCTGTATGAAAGTATCAGCACAGTATCAGCCAACTATTGACTCATACTTTTTTATAACATAAGAATCTGTCCTGACGAAGTACTAATAATCGAGACATAGAAATAAATTTAACACGTGAAAGTAAATTGATAATAATTGTAAACTTCTGTAAACATAATAAGGTATAATTTTAATCTTTAATCATAAATGTGAAACAAAATAGATTCGTGGAAACGGAAATTTAAATACGGTTCATAATACGTCCATCAAAATATAATGTTTCAGTTTTAAAGGTCAACAATATATATTTTTCATTTTAAATTTATTTCATAAACAATTGGGTCAAAAGATATGATACGTCATGAGTTACCAATGTTTATTATCATAGCATTAAAAACTTTAATTTTTGCATGTAAACAGATTTTCAAATTAATAATTATAATGTTATATTTAGCTATTGTATAATAAAAGAGCAGTGGTGGCTCAGTGGTGAGATCTCGAACTTCGAATCGATAAGTCCGGGGTTCGAGACCAGACGAGCGCGCAAGTAATAAATTGATTTTTCAATTTATCTGCGCATGTTGTAACATCACCACTGCTCGAACGGTGAAGGAAAACATCGTGAGGAAACCGACATGTCGAAGAATTAAAAGTTCGACGACATGTGTCATCCGCCAACACGCACTTGGCCAGCGTGGTGGATTATGGCCTGTACCCTCGAGGCCCGTGTCCCAGCAGTGGGAACGTATAAGGGCTGATGATGATGATGATGATTATAAAAAAAACGGCGTGTGTCACTCGGGGACTGCCGCGGTAAAGCTATTGCATGCTATGCCTTCAAGCCACACCTCCGCCCGTCGGAGTGGGGAGCGTGAGGTTTTTTCGTTACGGAATTTCTCGATTCGGTCCCCGCGCTCAAGGCCCGCGATAATATATATATATATATATATAGATAATAAAAAAAATGTTCACAAACCTTACTCCTTTCAGCAGACCAGTGATTATCGTTTCTTGTTTGGAATAAACGGACGTTGTTTTGATTATTTTATCGCCGCTCTCTGGAGATTCTGTTTGAAGAATACATTCATTTAGACACATGTAAAATCTATACTAATATTATAGAGCTGAAGAGTTTGTTTGTTTGTTTGTTTAAACGCGCTAATCTCAGGAACTACTGGACCGATTTGAAAAATTCTTTCGGGTTTAGATAGCCCATCTATCGAGGAAGGCTAATAACTAATATCATCATGCTACGACCAACAGCCACGAGGGTGAAACCGCGGGGAGCAGCTAGTCATTTAATAAAATAAATAAATAAATAAAATAATTCATTACATTCTATACTGATATTATCATAACCTTTTGTGATGCTTTAAGTCTGTTTTTGACAAACTAATAAAGCGATAAATTACAATTTCATGAAACCTAGTTGCCTTTTAGATAATAATCAAAACTCAGAATATTCTTCTACGGCAAATATAGTTATAATTGGTTAAATCATTATTAAAAGTTATAATCGTTATCTGAGAAAGTTAAAGTTATTATCTCAAGAGGTGCTGAAATAAATTTGAAATATCAAATCAACATTACGAACATTTCCAAAGGTTAAATTATCAATATTAAATTGTTAAAACGTAAGAAAATGTAAAATTATTGTTAGAAATTCGAATTGAAGACTAAGTTAGAATCTGAATGATCATTCAAGAAATCATCACAATACATAATCCCAATCTATATCTACAGAAATCACGTCAAACTAAACTTATCAACTACTAGCTGTGCCTCGAGGTTTTACCCGCATTGCTTCGCTCCTATAGTAGGTCTTAGCGTGATGACGTGTAGCCGAAAGAATTTTTCAAATTGGACCAGTAGTTCCTGAGATTAGTGCGTTCAAACAAAGAGACTCTTCTGCTTAAATATTATAAACCACCTAATTCATATCTTGTATTTGATATTTTTATTACATAAAAAAAAAATCAAATGCTTTATAAATATAATTTGTTTATAATATTTACATCTTACCTTTGATCCCAGTCAACTGAGGTACAGCCCGTATCCTATATCCCAGTATGAGTCCATTATGCGTGTCAGTGGGGGGCGGCAGCCATCTTGCTAAGAGCTCACCGGGTGAAGTCGTTTGTTCGAGCTGAACTCCGATTGGTGGTGATGACGGAGCTATAGGAAGTTATGTATCTTTTGATGATTCGTATAAACATTATGGTGGTTTACGTATATGTGTGCGCCTGCTGCAGAGGACGAATCGTTCTGAACAGCATCCCCCACACGGCACGGCAAGCACCATGCTGCTGTATATGTGTGACAGTGACTCGAAAGTTTTCATACATACGTATACTAGCGTTACAATGTCACAAAACCGAAATAAAACATGTAGCAGTCTTATTGATATAAAGCAATTTCATAGAGGACACTTCAACAAACCCGTAAAACTGACGATTCATGTGTATCCTAAAGGGATAAAGATTTATTTAATTTAATCTATTTAACTATACGAAATGTAAATTAACTGAGATCACGCCTAAAGTTGGTCTTGTCCTATCATAGATTAAGTTAAAAGAGTCAGTTAAATCTCTATTAATTAAGAGCCCGTACTATAGCAATATGGAAAGTGTATTTGCTTCTTATAATTGTGTAACTATAGTATATCTCACATAGTTCTAATCGACTTTGGTCGGAACTCTTGTTCAGAAGAAAGAAACTATAAAGTTTTTCCTCCAAAAAACCACTGAAATCGCTTCTCCATTTTTTCAAGACTCACAAATATTACATTATAACAGTCCATTACACTAGAGCGACATTTTTAAACCCTCATTCTTGATACCAAGGGAATCATCATAGGTCAATGTTATCATGGAATATTCTATCAAAATAGACCGGGATTTATTTGATGTATTACGTCATTCCCAAGCGGATACAGTGAACTATCCTGACATTGATAAATTAAAGATACGGAGTAAGACGAAATCTTATCTCGGGGGAGTTGTATTACCGAGATGGAATATTTAGTATCTTGTACTCTGGGATTTAGATGTAATTGACAAAGGACGTTGATACTGTCCCTGTTAATTTTGTGGTGTAAGGCAAGATTAGTTGTTTATTCATTTAGAAGGTATGTGATCATTTTTATGGGAAAAAAAATGTGTGCGTGTACTAGTGTACACACGTAAGAAGTGAAACTTCTTTATGACCTTATTTTTTCAAAAATAATTTACTTTATGCAACTTTACAGAAATACGTCGAATCACGCGTGGTAGGGATAAGAAAAAGATGGCGCGTAACGGAAAAATGTCACGCGTAACGAAAAAATGTTACACTAAATTTTTTTCCAACCCCGATAAAGAAGTTTCACTTCAATTAAGAACGAGTGAACAAGCGCATAAAATATTTTTACATTTATTTTTAGGATAGTGTGAATTAATTTTAACTAGGTTGTAAAGGAAAATGATTATATCGGGTAGGTATTTTCTTAATAAAATAAATAGAGTATGTATACATGCTTTGGTTTAATTGTAACTAAATAGGATAAATATGTAAATTTAATATATAATACAAACCTTCTTCGGCAGTAGTGAATCTAACAGGAGGACTATACGGGCTGAGGTCCGCCTGGTTGCCTCCAGCTACTCTAGCTGAGTATCCCGTCGCTGCTTGCAATTGATCTATTTCTAGTGTGTGACGGATTTCGTCCGATCTGATGGATTGAGTATATGGTTTTTTGGTGGTTTATTTAAGAAATTTATAAAAAATAGAGCGTGTGTGCCGAGCACACGTGTCAGAAGTGAAACTTGTTTGACTATAAAAAGATATCGTTGCCTTACTGACCCGTCACGTCACGTCATTGCCATGACGCGACCTTGAAATTTTACTCTCAACGCGCCCAAGAAGTTTCACTTCAAAAACTTTAGTGATTTTAATAATTTACACTTATAATAGGTACCTTTTTAATTAAACACTCGTATCATTGATACATATAAATTATTCCTATATGTAGTATAATTTGTGAGCTCTAAATAGACTAATAAAATTTATTTACAAAATTAACGATAGAAAATTTACTATCTACCTTTGAATAACTAATTTTAACAAGAATTCTAAGAAATAACTTTGGTTACCCGCACATTCCATAAGACAGGTCCGGATTCAGTTTGCAATTGTCGATTTTAATAAAAATACACAATATAAAAAACTGTTTATTTTTAATTATCCCTTTTAACTCGAATGATTATTAAAGTGTTATATATTAATTCATCCTAGAAATGAAGACAAGTTTTACTTAAACTTCGTTTAATATACTCATACTCATAGGTACTAAAGCTCCGTATAATTTATGAACATTTAATCATGAGATGACACGAATATTTGATGAATAACGTTTTAAAAATACTCATTAATCATAAACACATCACATTCATACTTACAAAAAGTCACAAATAACTATTTAAACATTTACATATACCTAAAAAATCCTAAATTTCACAAAACTTACCTCGTAACATTAATACTTCTAGCAGTATTCCATGACAATCTCTGCGTACTAGTTATTTGTATAGTGTAGTATTGAGCTAGAGACCGAGTACTATCAAGCCATGATAGTTTGACGGAACGACTCTTGACTGAGTCCACTGAGAGATCGTTTGGGGGGAGGGGCGGTTCTAAAATATGGAAGAATATTATCATATTCAGGTCTTTTTTGAAGCAATAAATGTTTATTTAGATATTCTTGTAAATTATTTTTAAGTGTATGTATAATATTGAACTCTCATAAGAGATTTCACCAGCAGATTATTTTTATGAAAAGGGCAAAGTGTATTAAATTACGCAATATAATCGATGATATATTAAGCTTCTCGTGGTTACGACTAACATGTTTTTAAATATACCTACGAATTTCATGTAAAATTATTTACTACATGATAAATATTTTACATTGATATTTAACCAATTAAACTAAGATGATACATAAAAAACGTGATTTAACGATTTCTCGTTCTGTCCTCAATATACTGAAATCATTAAAATAAATAAATTGTATCGAAGTATTTAATCTAATAGCTATGGCTAAGTATTTGCTAAAATACCTAAATAACTATAATATTTACTTACCTAATATCGTAAGATAAACAGTATACACATCAGCTCCAAAAGGATTACCAGCCTTGCACTGGTACAGGGCCCCATCACTGACTTCAGTTTGAAGTAGTTCGAGAACACTAGTCATGCCATCTTCTGTTTTCATTTCTGATATCTTCACCCTATATTTAAGTTAATATTTGTTACAATAAAAATGAAAAATCGTTATTTATTGTTTAATTTAGAAATTAACAGATTCATTCATTATATTATTACTTCGTTGTTCCAAACACTCTATAGATCGTTGAAGGACTAGAGTCTTTATATAAGTCGATATTTAGTTATATTTTACTAAAGAAGGTACTGTAGGCGTAAGGTAATATTATAAGGAATAAATAAGTATCTATATAATGCGAATTCTAGGAAGCGGAACCTATTTAGTAAATTATACTGGATACAAATTAATTTTCATTGAAAAAACAGAATAGATGTTTAACAAACATTGTGATAATATTTAATTAAATTACTTACATAGAAAATGTGTTGCTACCAAAATTATTTTTAAGCATTATAAATTGTATCGCATCAACTTTAAGAATAGCAATTAAACCCGAATTGAGAGGAAAAGTAAAATAAAACAATGGCAGAGCAAAGAGACATTCAAACAAAATATAAAAAAAAAAATATTTAGAATTATAATTACCTCTGTGTTAATGGATTGATTGGTTTCCCGTTCCTTGTCCACATCATACGAATAGGATCATCTCCTTTAGCTACACATTCTATCGTCACTTGTTGCCCCAGTTTAGCTGTTATGTTTCGTGAGGAGACGTCAAACGTGATCGGTTCTAAGGAAAAGTTTGATACATGAGAACTCTAACAATGTTATGGAGTTGAATAAATAATGCGAATTATGAAGTTAAATTTATGCATAGTTGCGGACTGCATTACTCTAAATAAGTTTTGATGAGCATGGAGATTGATAGAATTTAACTAGACGTATGATAATGTAAAGACAATCTGTATGTTTGTATTCTGTAAAGTTACATTTATTGCGTGCACTTGTACGAAGGCAATTTGTCATTTTAACTTCTTCCAGTTAAAACTTGTACATAGTATGGATATCATGAATCTAAATAAATTCAAAACGCAATTTTAATTTTTTATGGTACTTTTTAAAAAGGAAAATTATTTGGAGCCCCAAAACAACACAATCCGGCCCTGTCTGTCTGTCTATGTCATTTACCCATCGATCGTTTAGTAAAACTAACATTTTCGCATAAGAAGGGTTTTCGTAGAGGATATTAAATTAAACGTGGGTCAAAGCTTACGACTACGTGATTAAATTCCTGGATGTGTTGTCACGGTCATCTTTGTTAAAGTGAGGCTATGGCTTACAGACGAAACTTTTTGGAACGATGTTCCTTATTGCGCGTTGCGAAAAAATAGGCGGAAATAGAAAAAAAATCTAGGCGAAAAAAATTAAGACCAAAAGTTGTAACGACACTTTTTTCTATAGTTGTAACTTTATACTGTTATACAACATAATATTTTATATGGCACAGTCAAAGTTTTCAAAAATGAATGATGCCTTGTGAACGTAATATTGATCAAAAGTATATTTTAATGATGTGCATTAAAAATAAGTTTCAAAGAGACAAATTCCATGCTTCTTTTATTAAAGGCAATATTTCCATGTTTCTTTAAAAGTGCATTAATGGAACTTGCGTCATAGCGCTCATTTGTTTACTACAAAAGTGAGGAGGCGGACCATGACTGCATAATAAGTGTTTATTTATGGATGGGAGTGTTTATGATTTACTCTTTAACGTGGCTAAATTAGTTTTAAATGCTTCTACTATTTACTTATATGCATTTTCCCGCATATTTCCGTATAAATATTTATGAAATAGTTCTGAGTAAATCAACGAATTAGCTCACTATCGAACTACATGAATCTGAAAATTTCTTCACACCTTATTCTTTATTATCACGACATTCATATAAATTCTGAACATTACACGCTATCTAACTTATAACTATATTATAACATATCATCATTACTTAATAAGATTGTACCATCATGAATCCTTGAAATTATTACAATTTCCTTCACACCTTATCCTCAACTAGCATCCATCCAATTCCTAAACGTCACAAGCTATCCAAGCTTAACATATTATACCTAACGTAGAAATTTCCCAGAAAAAAACTTAAACACCACACATCTGAACGTACCTATTCATATTCCAATAACTTACTAATAACAGGAATTTATACAGTTATAATTTGACATTCATCTAAATTCTTATCATCATAATTATCTATCTTATTAAAAACTAAACATTTTAGGGCCGATTTTTCAATGCTTGGATAAAACTTATCCGTCCAATAAAGTATTGCACGATAATATTAAAATGTCACGTAAACTGTCAAATACGGGCAATTAGAATTCGTTTTTAAAATGGTACAGTTTTATACATTATTCGACGAATAAGTTTTATCCAAGCATTGAAAAATCGGCCCTTAACATATAATAAAAATAAACTTACTATTAACAGAGATCCACACAGTTTTGCTCAATGCTTCGCCTACACCATTCTCCACATGACAAGTGTATAGACCAGCATCAGAGAGCGACACAGAGTCAAATATAAGGGACCCGTTGGACAAACTGAGGACCCCACCACCGGCTACTTCTAGCACTGGTCTCCAGGTATCTGATACCACTGTTAGAGTGGAATTTATTATATTTATAAATTTATAAAAAATAGAAAAAGTTCGATCACGAGGCGGGACTCGAACCCGCATCCTTTCACGCCAATCCGGGGCGGATGCTTGACCACCTCAGTCACCCGTGACCCGCCAGAGCGATCGATTTTTTTCTATTCTTTATAAATTTATATTTATAAAGCATTTGAATGCCATACAACCAAAAATATCAAAATCTATTATATTTGCAACTGAGTTATCTATACTATATACTATAATATAATACGCAAATAAAAGATTATTCTAAAATATTATTCTAATACAATCGCAATAATGTTTCTCCAGGACAGTTTTCCAGTTTCTGTGTTTATCCATTACGAATAATCATGCACAATATTAGGATAATTATACCAATGGCTTGAATATTGAAGCTCATGTGCTAAATTACAGTATTTTATGCAATCGTATATTCAGTTAATCCGATTATACTATACAGAGCTTAGCGAATGGACTCTACAAATTCTAGATATACAGGTATAAATATAGATTCCTGTATGTATTTAGGTTATGCAAGTATCATCGAGGTAATCTAATTTCCAACAGGATTTAGGAACACAATTTATGACCAATGTTTTGACTAAATAACTCAAGTAAACAATTCTGTAATCTCCTTTATACAAGTTTTATTAATTACTGTATTTTAAAAACAGCATGAACAGAATTTGTTTTTATCGTGTATAAGGGTATTATTTTTTTCGACGAAGCAATCAATCATGGACCAAGGCATTGGAAATTAGAAAAACATTTTCATACTTGAATTAATATAAACATTTTAACACAGATATTAAGAAGTAAAATATACTTGCGAAAATCCATAATAATAATAGTTTTTTTTTAATTTAATTAGTTAAACGTAGCAAACATTAAACGTAGCATTTTAACCGATCTGTTTAAACCACAGGACACTGGTAGTCTTCACAGTAAATCAACGATTACAAGTTCTAGTTCATATAAGTACGTCAATAATAAAAAAAACTAGACACAATCACGCTCAAAAAACTATCATTAGCAAACTCTACCTTTGCGTGTATAATAGGCATGTAATGTGTATAAACCAAAAACGGTACATTTACATCAAACGAGCGAATGCTCTTTCTAACCCCTATGTCAAATTCTTTTAGTGTAAATAAGCGTAGAGAATTCTTTCCTTGTTCTTAGTTACTATGTTCTAATACTGAATAACACTGAATACGAGTTTTCGTTTACACTAAAACATCGCTACTCTAGCTCTATGTTCGTTTGATCTAAATGCACCATATGTTTAACGACCATTTAATAATTATTGTGAGTATAATTGTTAATAACATACCATCTTTCTTCAACCAATGTGTCTGAGGTTGCGGGTAACCATTCGCCTTGCAGGACACATGCCCGTTCCGGCCCAGGAGGAGAGACGTGTTCTGTGGCTCTTCGCTCCATTTTGGTGCAACTGTCATGAACATGATATTGTAAAGATTAGAATATTATATTATGTTGTATATTATAATATTAAGAGTTAATCTTGTGTATATTAAACGCAAAGGACGGTTTATGTAGGAAGCAATTAGAACTTTTTAAATTTAAAAAAAAATATTGAACGAAATACAATACTGGATTTTTTGAACATATTTTGTGATCAACTCACTCAATCACTCAGACTTGGCTTAAAGGTCTCGTAACCAGGCCATTAAATCTTCAAAAAAAAAACAATACTGGATAATGGTACCACTTCGTATAAAACAAAATGAGTACATAATAAAAGTTCGTGTTTAATCAATTTATCACTATTTTAGCACTATCTTTGTTGTTCATAAAACCTGTTTATTATAAAATCTTCTCTACTAGTTCCTTTTAAGTGTAATTATGTGGTCGAAAATATGTCTCAATGAAGCTGCGAACAAAATTAACTTATAATGTATCGCACGTATCGTACTCTAAAAAAACGGACACGAAAAAATACCAATCTCAACAAAAATAAAATTAGCAAATCATCAACTCCAGGTCATTCTGCGTCGAGTGTTAAATCCTAAAGTACATCATTAAGACCTCCCTTGACCTAAGTATATTCAATAGCTGTTGAGTTCCAACTTATTTTATCGTCTCCGCTTATTTTTAGAAAATTAACGTTGAAATTTCGATATTTTAACGAGATAATTTAAAGTGGTTGGAGATTTTGAGCGTAATGAATGTTGTTATTATTATAACTTCAAAATATATGCCTGAAAATTTAATTATACATTTGACCTTTCAAAAATATTTTACAATTTCAGATGTTGAGATATTGTGTTGGTTTAATAATAATATTTTTGTTGTGTAAATTAAAATATTGTTTTACGTTTCATATACTTATTCTTTTTAATTTATTTTTAGCACACAACAATTAATGAAAACATGATTTAATTAAATTCATTCCTATAACTAACACGCATACAGTACAAGAAACATAATTTCACATCATATTTTACCACTGTTATAATATTAAATACTAGCGGTCCACCCCGGCTTCGCCCGTGGTACCTACATGTTTACGTTTTTTTTCATAAGAACCATCCTCGTACTTCAAGGAATAGATTCCGCAGCGCAAGCGATGACAGAATTTTTATTAAGGAATTTTTTACACCTTGGGTTACATTATTGCATTTTTGGTAAGGATCGATTTTTTTTGAAAATGCAATATAGCTTATGTTGCTCAGTGAAGATGCAGCTTTCTAATGGTGAAAGAATTTTTGAAATCGGTCCAGTAGTTTATGCGTGAAAACCATACATACATATACATACATACATAATTACAAACCTTTCCTCTTTATAATATTATATAGTAGGTATATATAGTATAGTATAGATTTAAAGCTAATTAAACAATTTCCGTTAGAGCTAACATACCAGTAATTTACGTCCAATATTTGCAATATATATACTAATCTATACAAATATTATAAAGCTGACGAGTTTGTTTGTTTGAACGCGCTAATCTCAGGAACTACTAGTCCGATTTGAAAATTTATTTCGGTGTTAGATAACCCATTTACCGAGGAAGGCTATAGGCTATATATCATCACGCTAAGACCAACAGAAGCGGAGCAACGCGGGTAAAACCGCGGGGCACAGCTAGTATTAAATATTTAAAGCCAATTAAACAATCTGTTATAGAGCTAACATACCAGTAATTCACGTCCAATATTTGCTTAATATTTGCAATATAAAATAAAAATGAACGTTCATATTTCGGGATTATTTCTTGCAATACCTGACATTCGCGGAATGAAAATATCCGACATAGATCGTTATGAGAGTCGTTTGCAATGCTTTATGGCGCCAACGGATTTACAGATTAAAAACCGCAATTTATTTTTAAAACTGTCGATTTGTTTTAGATTAAAAATTGTAACGTGCATTGTTTTAACGATTGCTATGTTTGAACTTTGAAATATAACAATGATTTGAAATGTCGGTGATTTAGCAATTTACTGCCATAATACTGCTGAATATAATATAGTTCGTATTTGGAACAATGTTGTTTGTATAATATTTTGGACTGAAAAATATAGTTTGATTGATTGCATAGGGCAGGATAGCATGAAATATAAATGTTTTTTTGTCTTTAGCTATTTAAAAAAGTATCTAATACAAATGTTATTTTTGTGCTAGATCTAGTTTGGAAAAAATAGTATGCATTTTGACTTTAATGTGTTCGAAAAATAACGTGAATACGCGGGAATATGAAATTAATAAAACAAAGTCTGTGAACTTCTGTAGAGCTGGTATAAATATCAGTTATTTTAACCTTTAATTGCTTTTTGGTATTCGAATAATTACATTCACATGAATTAGATTCTGGAAGTGAGTATTTCTGGCAGTAAATTAGAAAATATTGTACCAAAGAACAATTAGTATCTATTGAAATTATAAACAATGTAATAAACAACGGAGTTTATTTATAGAGAAAGAAGGAGTTTATTTTAAAAGTGTTCATTAAAAAACGAGCTTTCTGTCCGCGGCTTCGCTCGCGTAGTCAAAGGCAATTCTCATGGGAATGAGATGTTTCAAGGTGGTAAAAAGTACTTTATATCTCTCTTTTATATCATCATTTCAAACAAAAAAAATGATCTGCTTACGAGAAAGACAAACAAACGGACTTTCACGCATACAATTTACCTATATCTTCCAATAATAATATAAAGCTGAACAGTTTGCTTGATCGTGCTTCTCAGGAACTACTGGACCGAAAATGGGAATATTTTTAAAGAAAAAAAAAATCCTTTCGCCGTTGGATATGTGCGTTATCCTTGATACAATATAAAAAGGGCAAAGTTTGTTTTTCTATCACGTCACAACGGAGGGATTTTATGACATGATTTTTGTTTCTGGAGATAAGTAGTCTAGAGTAACGTTATAGGCTAATTTTTACTCGTGAATTTTATTTTTATTAATTTATGAAATATAAAATTGCTATGGGAATTTCATTTGAATACGGACAAAAAGCTAGTATTAAATAAGGCTAAAGATATCTCACCTTTTATATACAAATTGACAGTCCGATTCACCTTCGCGACATGGTTGGCGGCTACACAAGTGTATGTACCACAATGGTCCAATGATACATTCTTGATTATAAGCACACTGAATACTTCTAGACTCCTCTCGACTATCTGTTGAAGAAATTGTTTATAGTGAAGGAGGCAAGCAAGATATAGAGAAATGTATAGAAGGAAGGGTTTTGTTATGAAGGATAAATACGCTTTAATACATTTACAAATAAAGCATATTTTATTGTGTTAACGTAAATTTATACACGATTTACTTTACATACTTTATAAATTATTAGCGGCTTTTGTATTGTTAATTTATGAGAAAATTACTTCTTAATTCTTTTACGGTTAATGAATAAAATAATTCATCATATTTATGTTTTATAGAAAAACTACTTCCAGAAAATTATGTAGTCAGTGTTACAAGTTACAACTCTTTTTGATCATGTCAAAATGCCAAATTTCTGAATGATAAATAAAACAAACAAATCACGTGTCTCCAAAGCTGATCAGTTACCATTTAACCAAATGCTATTATAACTTCGCTAACAGCAGATAAGACAAACAAATGAAATATCGTTACACATGCTCACATCACAATATATAGATACAACCAGTAGGGAAGCTTCATACACCACGTTCGAAATAGCTCACGCACACAAGCAATCGTGTTTACGATAATCGTAAGGGTATTCTTATATCTGTCAATTGTGCTAATAATTATCTTAGCCCGGCCGTACACGGACTGCTCGAGCAGTTTACGGCTGAGCGACGTACACAGACTGCTCGAGCGGTCGGTCGTTGACTGCTCGAGCTGTCGCTACAAACCGTGCAGTTGACGGCTTGAAGCGGTCGCGACTGCTCGAGCAGTCCGCGTACGGCAGTGAATGAATGTCTATAGTTCATCGCGCGGTCGCGGCTTCAAGCCGTCGGTCTCAACTGCTTGAAGCGGCCCGAGTACAGCCACCCTTACGATTTTCGCTTGCTTGTGTGCGTGCCATTTCGAGCGTGTTGTATGAAGCTTCCCTACTGGTTATATCTGTATACTGTGCTTACATAATCGCTAACAGATATGTCGGTACTAATATGTATGTATGACCCTTATGTCGGTATTAAATTTGCGTTAGATAACATCATGTTTGGAATATTGTGTACGGTAATTTAGGTTATGTAATGGGTTACAATAATTTCAGGATTTCCCAACCGATATCTAAATATTTGGCATTTCGGTATTGATTTTGGATCGAGTTCAACGGGGTGAACTATGTTTGAATAAACGGAGAAACAATTATTAATACAAAGTATTCGTGTTTTAGTAATTTAACGAAATAAATTGATGTTCAATATTGAAACAAACTGCTACATGTAGGTAATTAAAAATAGTAATAGTAAGTTGTTGTTAGTGACTGGGAAGGTTTTAAAAGCTTAACATAAAATATAAATATCTACTCTCCGAAATAACACTCTCTCGAATACAGAAAAGTTCACGACACAAAACTTATGACGGAACAGAATAAAGAAGAAAATTGTCATACCTTCAAGTGCGACGGTATCTTCTTGCCATCTTTCAGCCACGAATAATAAACCGGCGAATCACCGCTCTTCAAATTGCAATGTATTTGCACAATCTGACCTTCTTGTAGGTCAGGAGCTAATAGAATATCTTCCAATTGAGGAGCTTCCACAACTTGCAGATCAAACGAACGTTTGGCCATTTCCCCAGATGGACTCCTGACTATACACGCGTAAGATGCCCCATTCTCCGCTTTGCTAACTTTATTTATAACTAAAACTCCATCATTATTCGATACATCGCGCTTTCTTAATTTCGGCTTACGACCGTATATTTCTACGCTCAGTTCAGTTTTGTCGGATCGCTTGTAGCGATTCTGTTCTGAGGTTATTTCTTTGCCTCTGTATTCCCAAGTGATCTCTCTAGAATTTGAGTAAATGTTAGAGAATGATTTATAATTATGTAAGTTATTTTTGCATGGGTAGGTAAATATGTCTAGTTTGTATATGTAGGCATATTATAAGAATTTTAGTTTAGATCATGATTGCAATATTGGAAATTATATATGAATGGTTAAAGCAATAGCTATTGTTTCATATATCCCTATGTCGATATTTTTCTGGCAGCGTTAGGCTACAGCGTTAATGGGGAATAAAAAGCAATGTTGGATATTTGGCGCAGATCATCAAGTTTTTTTTCTCGATTTCGCGTATCTACTCAGTTTCTAATGGGTTTAAAATGTATGATCAATGTGTTGTTCTCTGAATAAAAATATTATAATTTATAGGTATAATCAATAAATCAAAGTTCTTTTGATGAATAATAAAGATCTACATCTATAATAATACATCTACAATATTTAAAAAAGAAATATACAAAACGAACGGAATACCCAATATTTTGCCTTTATTATAAACATTAATTAAAACCTCTGTTCAGTTCTCTTTTTTAATTAAATGAAAATGGTGAGATAATATTTTTTATTCATAAAAGCTTTTGCTAGACACTTAAACTCGTAGTTTTTCAATATAAAATAAGAAATTTTTATTAATAGCGGAGAAAAAACTTTGATAGACGTCGAGGCTTGAACTTAAAAACTTTTGTAATTAGAATTGAAACTAATCGATATTCTGTTTCTTTCTTTCGTTCGTCAAATTGCTTAAATATGAGAGAGACGGAAATACGAGAAAATTAATCCATGTCTGTTTATATAAGTGCGGCCAGAAAGCTTATATTTGATAAACGAATATTTGTATTTTGTATGTATGTTCATTTTAAGCTAGAAAACTGAACAAAATTCTTTATAATTTCTCTTAAAGATTTACCTTATAGGATATCCATAGTACGGGCATTTCAAGGTCACACTTTGGCCACTTTGTACTTTGATGGGAGGTAATGTTCTTATATATGGAGGACCTAAAACAAAAACAGCATTTTATTTGTTATGCAATATTATGATGTTCCTACTAATATGCAATTACTACCTTAAACCAAAATTTAAATTTTCAAAAAAAGAGTATCGATACCATAGTAAACGGTTAAATATAGAATACAAACGTAGCAACAGCGTAGCAATTGCTACGCTACGCTACAACGTTACTGCTACGGTATTGCTACGAAATAATACGTGGATTAAACGTGAGTAATTATTCATGTACATAATATTTGCTATTCTAGCGCCAATTTGATAGGTTTCTAAAGTGAAATTCGTCGATAAAAGCTGGACACTTTTTCAGCTTTCTACCCATATTATGTGATATGAGTTCCCTTTTTACTTATACCCTCTATAGTCTATTCTATAACATTTGAAGATCAAGAAATATCTGCCTTCAACACTAAACACAACACTTAAGTCAAGTCGGAATTTGAAAAACATACAAACATACGTAATTTAATGTAGGACCAATAGAAATTTATATAAAAAATATTATCAAATATTTTGTATGATTTTTAAGTCCGAATTTTCTCTTGCAATTATGATACGATACGATACGATACGATATTAAGGATACAAGAATTTAACGTTGGAAAAAATAGTTTGTCCAAAGTTTTCACTAAGATCTACTACGAAAATTTCTTTACTTCTACCGCCACTAACGAAGCATTTTGATATAATTTTGTAGTTATATTATCATAATAAAGATGTCATTCAGTACAAAACACAGTAAATACAAAACAATAATTTCAATACAATATTCTATCGAAGCATTCCTTTGTCAACTAATTAAATACAACTTGAAGTTTATAAATAAACAGCAAGAAACTTTTCCAATACAAAAGTGTCTGCTTTCTTTAGAATTCATTACCATTTAAAAATTAACTTTATTCAATAAGGAATAGAATACAGACTCAATTATTATCTGTTTGCATTTTTAGCGTAGCTTTTATTACATTCCTTGAGTCGACTGGATAATTTCTTGTGTTTATTTAATTCATCCCATGTTATTTCGTTTATAAAACATGATATTAGATAATGTATTTTTTACATAGCATAGTATATTAGTCAGCTGATTTATTTCCTATAGGGACTAGAATAGCTTTAGATCTTTTTTGCCTCTTCAGTCTTCTTCCATATTACCTAAGAAGAATATCGTTACAAGAAAAGTCTATAGAAATATCAGTACAGCTGAAACTTCCTTCCTTATTACCTTAAGTACCTATAGAAACCTAAAAAGACTATTATAACTATCATTGTAAGAAAATATTTCATTTCATCAAAATATTTCAATCATTCAAAAACTTACCATAAACATTAATCCTATCTTCATGGCTTACAACGGTTTCCCCATGATGGGCCACACATGCGTACCGTCCGCCATCATCCACACGTATATGAGATATATTCAGTTGCGTGACCACTCCACCATCCGCGGCCATTGTTTGGCCAATCGCGTACCTTTGAGGAGAAATTAATACTGATATATTGAATGAATGAATGAATGATAGCCTTTATTGCAAGAAATTTACAAGTAACAATAATTTATAGCTTAACTAGGTTTCTTCTGGGTATCTTGCTTGCCTTTCGACAAAAGCCTCCTCCAAACTCTTCCATGATTGCCTTTGAAGTGCTATTCTTCTCCAAGTCACTCCTCCTACAATTTCCTTTAAATCATCCTCCCATCTAATTTTTTGTCTCCCTCTGTTCCTTTTTCCTTCCCTGGGATACCATTCCAAGAGATCTTTAGTCCACTTTCCTTGTTTGTTCCTCATTAAATGCCCTGTCCAACGCCACTTTAGAGATTTGACTGTCTTCACAATGCTTTGCAATTTCGTCTTTTTCCTAATATTGGTTATTTTTACTTTGTCGCGTCTTTTAATTTTTAACATGCTTCTCTCCATTCCTTGTTGGCACACCTTTAGTTTTTGCAATTGTTTTTTGGTTAAACACCATGTTTGGCAACCATAAGTCATCACTGGGCGTATGCATGTATCAAAAACCTTACTCTTTAACGTCTGGCAGATATCGTCGTTTTTAAAAATATTTTTCAAGGACCAAAATCGTTTCCAAGAACTTGCTACCCTTTGCTCTATTTCTTTTGTCATAAGATCATTGGGAGATATGATCTGACCCAGATAAAGATATTCTTCAACATACTCTATGTACCTGTTGTGGACTTCTATTGGAATTTTAGTTCTATTGGTCATTATTTTTGTTTTTAATGTATTCATTACAAGTCCTACTTTTGCGCTTTGGTCGGCAAGCTGTTGTAACATTTTTTGTAGAGTTTCAGGTGTTTCAGCTACTACAATGAGATCGTCTGCGAATCTTAGATGGTGTAGGCGCTGGCCATTAATGTTTATACCACAAAGGTCCCAGTCGAGATTCCGAAAAATACCTTCAAGAACAGCCGAGAATAGTTTTGGTGACATGGGATCCCCTTGTCTCACCCCTTTCTGTATTTCAAAGTCTCTTCCAACTCTCTCAAGCCTAATTTTAGCCGAAATGTGACTGTAGATGTTTTTGATGAGGTTTATATATTTTTGATGGACTCCCTGTAGTTTTAATGCCACCCAAAGATAATCGTGTCTTATAGAATCAAACGCCTTGCTGTAGTCTACAAATCCTATATAGTAAGGTTGATTATATTCATTACATTTTTCTATAAGTTGTTTAATAACAAAAATATGATCAAGTGTTGAATAATTGCTTCTGAAGCCAGCTTGTTCTCGAGGTTGTGATTCATCCAAGGTGTTTGATATTCTGTTTAGGATTGTTTTAGCAAATATTTTGTATAGGTTAGGCATTAGACTTATTGGTCTGTAGTTTTCTATTAATTGTTTGTCTCCTTTCTTATGCAGTAAGATAATCGTTGTGTCGGTCCACTGTTTAGGTATTTGTTCAGTCTGATATATTTCGTTAAATAAATGGGTAATAATCGGGAGAGTCTCTGATGCAGTCTTCTTTAAAATTTCGTTGCTGATTTTATCATCGCCTGGTGCTTTGTCATCTTTTTGAGATGATAGGGCCTTTTCTACCTCACTTACTAGAAGCGGTGGTATTTCTCCATTTTCTTCGTCCATGTTATAAACTTGATTTTCTATAGGTAATGTAGCGGTGTCCTTGTATAGTGTTTCATAGAATATAGTAGCAGTTTCTAAAATCTTTTTTCTATTTGAGCTTGTCGTGTTAGTTTTTGTATTTTTTATTTTTGGTATCCAATTTTTGTCTTGACTTAAAAGTTTTTGTGCTTTTTTCACTCCACCCGTCTTTTCTATTTGCTCTTGTATTAGTTTAATTTTTGTTTTCTTTTTAAAGTTTCTTATGTTCCTATTGATCTGTTTACTAATTTCTTGTATTTCTTTCTTGTTGGATTTTCGATTTTTTAATAGTTCTTTCCTAGTTTCCAAAAGTTTTCTTGCTTCGTCCCCCACTTTATCTCTCTTAACTTTCACAGATATCAAGTTTTCTTTTAATTTTATAAGGTTCTTTTCTAATACGTTATATTTGAATAAGACTGATTTATCGCTATTTATCTGCATTTCGTTATTGAGTGTATGGCCAAAACTTTTCAACACATCATCTGGAATTGGTGGAATTTTGTCATAGTTTTGTTTTATGAATTTTCTTGACCTTTTTGGTTCTATTGATTTTATTGTACCTCTCAACAATCGGTGGTCTGAGTTAAAGTTAAGTGTATTAATGACTTCTACGTTTTCAAAATATTGTGGCTTATTTGTGAGTATAAAATCGATTTCGTTGCAGGTTTTGGCGTCCGGGGATATCCAAGTCCATTTTCTCTTAGATTTCTTCTTAAATAGTGTGTTCATGATTTTTAGGTTAAATTCTAATGCAAAGTTGATTAATCTTTTTCCATTATCATTTCTTTTACCGTAAGTATGAGGGCCCATAATCTCGTTTTCAGATTCTGTTTTTTGACCTAATTGACTGTTGAAGTCTCCCATTATTATTAAATTGTCGTACTGTGTTTCTTTTAATGTATTTGTTAATAATCTATAGAAACTGTCTTTTTCTTCTCTATCAGTTTGGTCGTGTGGGGCGTAGGTCTGTACAATTGTCCACATTTTGCTGTAACCTGGTATATTTATCTTTAACATGATAATTCTATCCGATATTCCTATGAATTCTTCTATTTCCTTTTTAAGAGCAATATTTATTAAGAAACCAACGCCATTCCTTCCTTTTTCCTTACCTTTGTTGAAAAATATATATTTACCTTCTACTTCTAACATTTCTTCTTCATTTCTTTTTGTTTCACAGATACCTATTATGTCCCAACGTATTTGTTCAATGGCTAGTTCAAATTCTGCTTGGCGTTCCTCAGTTCTCAAAGTGCGGACATTAAATGTGGCAATGTTGAATTTTCTATAATTTAAAGTTTTATTGTAGGATGCGGTTGATTGGTTTGGAGGGTTGTAGTCTGAAACCCCACGGTGACAAGCCGGATTGGGGAGTGCTATATTAAAAGTTCTTCTAGTTTGTAGTTGGTCTGTAACCAGCTGTCGGGGTTTTGTTAGTTTTTTGCAGAGGAGGGGATAGTGGAGAGAGAGTTGCTTCTTACTCTCATAATATCGAAAGCGTTTTTCCTGTGAGACTTAGATATTTCTGTCAGTTTTTGTTTGTTGTCCGGGATGTTTTTATTTGGTGATTCTGATCGATTACGTTTACGATTTTCATTCTTATTTTTGTTATCACGCACTATAAGTTTATCGTATTTTATAACTGCGTATCTTCCTTTTTCCCTTTCTTCAATTAGTTGTTGTTGTAATAATTTCCTTTTATCCAAAATATCTTTTGGGTAGTCCTCTACAATGTAAACGTTTTTAATCTTTTTCTTGCTCTGTATTACTTGTTCTTTTTGCCATAAACTCAAGAAGGAGATAAGAACTGGACGAGGCTTATCACTTTGCAAATTTTTCTTACCAAGGCGGTATACTTTGTTAATATCACTTGGTTTTAAATCAATTGCAGTTCCAGATGTTATTAAATTGATGGTTGTTTTTAATAGGTCCATACTTGAGGTTTCGTCTTCTTTTATTCCAAAAGCTATAATATTTTTCTGACGTTTTTCTCTTTCCAAATAATCTATTTTGGCTTTTAAATTTTGATTTTCCATTTTTAAATTGGTAATTTCTTGTAAAACCGGGCCGAGTTTTTCATCGATTCTGCACATTATATTCTTTGTCTGTTCCTGCATCTCCATCCTTAGTTTATCAAAAAGTTTTTCAAATTCATTCATTTTAATATTTATAAATTTGGGTAATTTTATGCAACTTGTGGCAACCCCTGTGATTGAAATCGGACAGGTGTCAAAATCAGACAACTGTCACTATTATGACTTGACTTGTCAATTGAATCAAACCAGATGTTATAACCTCTTAATTACTGTTATTATAAAATCAATATGCCATTAATAATTCTTCAATTTTATTATTTAAATTGTTCACGGGCACTTTCACTATGTTTTATAAGTATTTCTTCCAAAGTTTGTGCACTTTAAACAGTTGAACTGGAATTATTTACACTGGGTATGTTTTCGTACTTGTTGACACTTTGACAGCCGGTAACGACATACTAATAATACTGATATATTATACACAAGCAAATACTTAATTGATACTGATGATTTAGTAATAGGTATTTCTTGGAAAGTACCCAGTAAGTTGCTGTGTATTAAAACGTAGCGTTTTATTACACTATTAAATAAAAATAATATTTATTTTTGTGCATTAAAAATAATATCTAAATCCATACATAGAACAAGCTTCTGTGTTTAACTGAAACTGAGTGCTATTCTACGAATGAGAACTGAGTTCACCATTACTACATATATTTTAATTAACAATGCTGCTTTTTAAGTCTTACAAATTTTCAAATTAAAAATCATTTTAATCCATTCTTGAGTAATACTTTAGTCGTGTAAGTTACTCGACTTTCTGTTACACAAATACCGAGTTTATTCATTGATATATTTTCCTGCGAAAGCAAAGCGGGCAAGCATGAATCGTAATCGTTCAGGTTGAAAAGATTGGATTACTGATTCAACCTTCGCTCCAATATTTTCAGTTACAAAACAACGTAATTATAAAATAATCCTCATCAATACTTTCGTATTGAAAACTTTCTTAATTATTCCCAAACTTAAGTTATAATTATTCAACGATTCGAATAAATGTTCGAAATTATTAATTCCCTTTGGTATCCTGTTTTATGAGAACTTACTGTGGTAGAATAATCCTCTGATTTCAATAATACAGGACCTTAGCTTTTTTTATATCGACCTATATGTTACCACATTACAAACTATATTTACGTATTTTTCTACCTATTATAGTGGACGTGTAATGAACATTATGGCACTTAAATTCATTAATTTTGAAAGTACGAGGAAAAAATATTAAAAACTTTTATCAGCTGAAATATACAGTCGAAACTTTCGCGATTAAATAAATACTAAACGTCGAACTCTTAAATAATTAACTACAATAAACACTAAATCTTACCTTGAATCCGTGTTCGAGGATATAACAATACCATCCCTCTCCCAAACAAACCTCGCCGGGTGGGGGCCGTTGACTACACACTGTAAATTCACCTACAACAAATAAATACCGACCTTAATCCAATTCAAATAGAATTGATTATCCGGTACACTTCACTAGTCCTTCGAGTATAATTACATTCGTAATTCATGAAAGTGAGCCGTATTTTGAGAGGAATAAAACACAGTATTGCTTATATTAAAAAGCTCAATTAGGTGGTAAGAGGCTGTATGGTTTCCATTTATTAGATTCCAGTCGATTTAGTTTTGTAATGTGTTTCGTATTCAAATCTTTTGTTTGATTAAGCCAAACAACCAGAATTTAAACGATTTAGGATTTGTCTTGTCATTTACACACGATATACGAATATTATTTTTAAGCTATTGCATAGCTTCTATCACGGGCCTTGAGCGCGGGGACCGAATCCAGAAATTCCGTTACGAAAAAACCTCACGCTCCCCACTCCGACGGGCGCGGAGGTGTGGCTTGAAGGCATAGCATGCAATAGCTTTACCGCGGCAGTCCCCGAGTGCCACACGTCTTTTTTTTTTCTTTCATTCTACATTTTGTTTGGAGACATCTTGTTATGAGATTCGTTTATATTTTGATACCTTTTGTATTCTGCGTAATGACAGTAATATCTTAAACTTTATTGTGATTCAATAGATTTTTGTCCTGTTTTAAACTGCAATTAAATTGATCTCACATTATCCCATTGTAATAAATTATTTATATTATGTAGAGAATAATTATTGAGTAAATCAATTATTCTATGAGACAGTCATGTATTCTTTTATTCCTCAATTATATAATTAATTATTTCGAAATTATAATTCATCGAAAATTATAAAAGGCTCATATTTATTGTTTTATTCACAGACTATTGTGTTTAAAAATTACGGTAACGAAAATAATTGAAAGCTTCGATTTTCCTCCCAAACTATAACTACGAGTATATTGTTACCCAAACTACAATACACTAAATTTGAGCAACATTTCCTGCCTCCATCCACAAAGATGAATGTGATGTCGACCTCGATTTTGATTATATCGGATAGTATGGACGTGTCTTACCAAATTCAAAATACTTATGTATAAGCATTTTTGAACAGTTCAATATAGGAATCAATCAGTTAAATAATATTATAACTACTGTACTATGTACTCGTATATTGTCATAAAAAATACGTTCTCTTGTGGGAATTCGGGTAGATTGATTTCACACCTGTTTCGTAGATTTATAGAAGAGTATATGATTACTCTTGATCGGGAATAGAACTCAAGACACAACTAAAGAATCGGTGCGATTAATCAATAAAAATACACATGAGATTTAAATCCAATATGATTCATCATTGAAATTTGCTAATGAACCCAACATAAAATTATGTGGTTATGTAAAAAGTAATGTAAAAATACTATGATTTAACATTAACATTTGTTAATGAACTCAATATTATGTGGTAACTTATTTGGAAAGGAGCTTTATATTTGCTTATATAAAGATGTATATAATATTATCATAAAGCTCTATTGAATTTGCGAAGTTATTTAATAATTCCAAGACATTATACTACAAAATAGCAGAAATAGTTCAACTTACATCAACACCGGCGGTGACTGTGGTCTCTCTGAAATATTGTGACAGCATAATTGGCATGTTTCTCTTAAATCGACTGAACACATTTTGCGAATCTGGAACAAAAGGAACGGTTAACTAAATTCCTGAAACATCTTTCATACTTACGTATGTGTTGCTTTTTGGAATGATACAATTTACGATAGTGGAAAAAAGAGCGTGTGTGACGAGCACACCTGTCAGAAAAGAAACTTCTTTGGAAAGATTCAAAGATACCAAAATTGTCGCCTTATTTCATTACGTGACGGTATTGTCGTGGCACGACCTTGAAATTTTACTCTCAACGCGCATTAAGGAAGTTTAATTTCAATAGGAGAAAATTTGTTTTACTAGTAAAGTTGATCTCTAGCCGAATTTTCCTATGTTCGATTTTTCGTAATTAAAGATTCTCTTAAAAATGGAAATTATTATTTTAAGATATATGACGATAATCGAAGAAATATTCTGACTAAATAAATTATAATTTAATTACTGCCAGCTTGCATCTCTTAAGGCATACATTAAGGTTGTTGTAACAGTGAAACGGCTTTGAGGAATTGGACGTTCTCCCCGCGCTAGCCACGCACCCCCGCTTCATTTTTACGTGCGCAGAGCGTGATCCGCGCTCATCGCAACTAGCCGCTCGCGCCTCGTTCCGTAGCAGTTCGGGCATTTTTATTACCCGATTAAAAAGTTAGGTTATGTTTTTCGCGCCTATCTTTGTATGTATCTAATATTCTTTATACTCTGATATCTTCCGAACCACTGGATGGATTTCTTTAATTAGGGTATCGTTAGATTCGTCGTATTAGCCCAAGTTTTGTTAGATAGGTGACAGAAAAAAAAAATAAAAAATGTGGGGTGCTAGACTAAAATACAAAAAAAAAATTCTTCTTTTTCTGCAATATGGGTATCAAATTAAAGGTCTCATAATAAGGATTCCAAAAAGGTATATCATGCTTATATTACCTACAATAATAAAACAACATAGATTTATTTTTGTGAAACCAAATCTGTGATGATGGGTATTTGTGAAAGTCAAAATGGCGGGACCACCTCAGATTTTTGAAAATTATGTAGGTACCTATAATTTAGTGCACAATTAGTAACTTAGTATAGTAATTAGTAACTTTAACTAGTAACTTTCTATAGTAATTTTCAGATTTTCAAAAATTCGTAACTCAAAAACTAAAAGTTTCCTCAAAGTGAAATTTCAGATTTAGGTTCCATAGGACAATAGCTAACCACAAAAAAATTTAAGACTCTCAACTCTACGCCCTATAAAGTACAATTTTACCTTTTCAAACTATTAAAATAGTAAATTCAGTATAAAAAAGTAAAAATATAAAGTTTTTAATAGCGCCTGAAAAATTACAATATTAATAAAATTGCATTTCTTTCAGGCGCTTTTCTCTTAAATTTTGTTTTTAACTTTTTATACCGAATTTACTTTTTTAATAGATCAAAAATTTAAATAATGCAAACATATTAGTACTAAATCGTACTAATGTTTGGTCAGTTCAGTTTCAGGTCAAGTTAAAAGTCTATGTTCATTGCTTATAAGGGGTCCCGCCATTATGACGTCAGAATGGCGGGAACACTTTGTTTATAGAAGTTTTTTACGAAAGTACAAAATAGTACTAATTATGCACTAAATTATAGGTACATAATTTTCAAAATACCTGAGGAAGTCCCGCCATCTTGACGTAAACGGTATTTGGTGTAGGGCTTTGACCTACTAAGCTAATTAATGTGCACTAAAAAGCATAAAATAAAAAAAGTTGTTAAAAAAACCCGACTGGAAAAAATCAAGTTCAAAACAAGATTCCTAATAGAAAACTTAGTTAGTAGCAGGCGGGTACACATTCGCAAACATAGTTAAAATAAAACTTATGTGAACCCACGCGCACGCACAAAATTGTCCACGCGCAAATCAGGCAAAATACAATTTTAGAGAATGAACAGCACAAACTCCTCGTCCGACAGTTCGAGCTACATGCCGCCCGTCGCCCGCGCACGGACCCGCTCATTTCATTTCATTTAGAAAACAGTGAATAATTATTTGTAGCTCAATAAGAACTTGCCTTGTCTCGCCAAACGTACAATTTGTGACAAACACTTTTTAAAATATTATTGTGAAAGAAAAATAGTAAAACTCCATACCGTTTAGACGTAGTTACGAAAATTCAAACAAGAAATGCTCTACTTTGGAATATTTTTTCGGACATTATTTTTATAGATAGAATTATTTAAAACGTTCAAATTAAAGTTTAAGGTCTAATGAATAACATATATTTTTTTTGGACATTTATATTCACTAACCGAAGAGTAGTTAGACGAAGAAAACAGGTAATTGGCAGTAAGTGGCCCCTTAATTCCTAGTGCAGAAACTTAGTCTTCCTTTGAGGGCTTGTGTACTAATCCTGGAGCTTAGTTTAGTACCCTGGATACCATCACATATGATATTATCTTAGATCCTACTATGTAAGTCTAATATGTACACTTTAAATTAACGGACCGGCTCGAAGGACCTAGAAGACTTACTTATATTTATGGTTTGTTTCTTTATCAATATAAATTATTTACATATCGATGTCATGAAAGAAACAAATAATATAATAATACAATATTAAATTGTAGAGAGAAATCTCACAAAGATTTTACATGAATTGACTTACCTTTCATTACGTACAATAAGATTTTGATTCGTTTAGAAGAGTATGATTAATTCTATATGAAAGATGGTACAAGAATTTTATTTTGGATCTTAGAAAAGAAAATAAAGAACATAAAATCTTTATGTTTTAAATAATTTAACAAACAATAAACAACAATCTGGAATTCATACACAAGAAACAACACAATGTAACTATCAAAATTGATGAAATAACTCATATTCTAGAAACAGTGAAAATTTTAGGTATCCATTAATCAATGTTATAGTAATTACAAATATAATGGGAATGCTGAATTGAAATTAAAATATGCGCAGGCACTACTGAGAAGTAATATTGAATACAAAAACTCACCGTATTTCACATTTGCTGGCACATTCGTTTCGCTGTAATAATTCTTGTTAAAACTGGATATTGATCTGTAACAAAGCCCGAAGCGGCAATTATTTTTAATGAAAATGTAATCGACACTCACTTCAGTGTTCATTATTTAAAAAAGTTCGCGCTATTTGAATATTGACAAAAGTTATTTGGTGGAGCTGTTAATTTGTTAATGGGTTTCCTTTTTGGGACGTTTAAAACTACGAATAAAATTGAAGGTACTAGAAGTACTCAAACTATTAATGTAACAGTTATGTAGGTATAACTAGCTTTTCCGCATTGTGAAAAACATAACGAATTATACATATACTCCAACCTTCCTTAAGAACGACTATATCAATTAAAAAAAAAGACGTGTGGCACTCGGGGACTGCCGCGGTAAAGCTATTGCATGCTATGCCTTCAAGCCACACCTCCGCGCCCGTCGGAGTGGGGAGCGTGAGGTTTTTCGTTACGCAATTTCTGGATTCGGTCCCCGCGCTCAAGGCCCGCGATAGAAGCTATGCAATAGCTTAAAAACACATCACAATAATATGTTACGTGGTTTTAAAGATCTAAGCATAGGTACATAGAGACAGACGATTTGTTTTATACTACCTATATAATCCGTTTGAAGTACAGTTATCACGTATTCAAGTTAAGGGAATAATTAATAATGATGGTGAGAACTATCTAAAAACTCCTCAGTGTTATAACTTATAACATATATAAATAAATAAATATTTCAGGACAATTTTCACACACGGCACGATCTGATCCCATACTAAGCTTTAGCTTGTGTTATGGAACCAGATGGCTGATATACATACGTATATAATTTAAAATAGATACTTATATAGATAATTAACACCCAGACACAGAGCAACCATTTATGTTCATCACACAAATATTTGCCCCGGGTGGGAATCGAACCCACGACCTCTGGCTTGGAAGGCAGGGCCACTACCAACCAAGCCAACTGGTCAGTCGATATAATTATGTGTTAACTAGTATAATATATTAAGCTACAATAAAATTCGATAAATATTAACGAATCAGTGATTTCATCCCATGAACTCATAGCAACATGAATAAACGACATTTTTCTTGGAAATCCGTAATATGCTAGACGTCTTCCGAAAAAATCAGATACGCAGAATATTTTTTCTATTCCGTCAATATTGAAATATTCTCTGACTCGTAGTAAATATAATTTCTCATAGACCGGTCTATCCAATATTCATTGAGCCGAATGTTTATGTCTTAGAAGTAGATTGAAGTGATTCAAAGGTCGCACGGCTTTGAAGAAACATATAAATAAATATAAGGAATCAAAGGAAATTATAGACCTTGCTTGATAAATATGAAATGCTATCAAATTCATACATATTATAAATAATAATGTAACACATTATACTGTTTATTAGCTTATGGTAATGTTGAAGTACGATCTGGAAAATCCTTGAATTATGATGAAAAAATATTATTATTAAATGCGTAAAAGTTTGAGATGAATATTTGTGACGCTTTTCATAAACTGAAGAGATCAGTATAAAGTTATTATAGACTGGATTCGTACATCCATCTACACCAGTCTTTCCCAACGTGGGCGATAACGCCCCCTTGTGGGCGCTGCAGGCCTAAAGGGGGGCGGTAAGAGACCCAGAAAAAAAGGGGGCGTTGTGTAGGGCTTTGGGGTCGATTTATAATTTCATCTACCTAGCTAGGAAGACTCTTAGACACCGACTGAGCTCTCGACTTCGAGAGTCGACATCTTGTGAACATCAACTAATATTAATTAAGATATAGCTCAAACTCGGTTCGATATAATAGACCGCGGGCAATCATGTTTTAACCAGTTTTTGTTAAATAATCCGATTTGTACATTCCTGTATCAATCGGCTGGTTCTATAATACTTGTTCTTGCTTGTCGAGTACGATTGGGCGTCGAATGAGATAAACGAGTTTATGCACGTTTGTCTTATTCCTGTTGGTGCGTGCTGCTTATGCAATCCTATATAAACGACGTAAATTTATTTTATTTTCATTTGCGGTCAAGACTGCAAGATCATTTGAATAAAATGCATCCAGATAAGAAAGACAAGAATGTAGCATATTTTCAAGACCTAGCGAAGAAGCATAATACTCAGCCAAGTGTATCAAAACTATTTTCGGCGGCTGCTAAGCAAGATGACGACGGACTTCGAGCTTCGTACAATATCTCTTTGTTAATTGCTCAAAAAGGCAAACCACACAACATCGGAGAAGAGTTAATTTTGCCAGCAATAAAGGAAGTAATAACTACTGTGCTTCATAAACCGGCCGCAGATATTATCCGAAAAATTCCTTTGAGTAATAATTCTGTGCAAAGACGAATTGATGAAATGGCTGAAAACATTGAAGAATCATTGTGCAATCATCTGAGGACTAGTCAATTCTCAATTCAGCTCGATGAGTCCACTTTACCTACTAATGAAGCGTTGTTGCTATCTTACGGGAGGTTTATTAAAGATGAGAAAATACGTGAAGAACTATTGTTTGCCAGAAATTTGGAGACAGATACAAAAGGCGAAACCATATTCAATACATTGGAAAAGTTTTGTGAAGAGAAAGAGATTCCTTTGAAAAATATTATATCAGTTGCTACGGATGGCGCTCCGGCTATGACAGGGCGCCATAAAGGCTTCATAGCGTACTTAAAGAATACAATTCCAGATGTCCTTGCTATACATTGCGTTATTCATAGACAACATTTGGTTGCTAGAAACTTAAGTGAACGACTATTTCAATCACTGCAATATGTCATCAAAGCAGTCAATAAAATCCGTAGCAGCTCTTTGAATGATAGATTATTTCATCAGCTTTGTGCTACTAATGACGAAGATTTCAACCGTTTGTTGCTTCATACTGAAGTTCGTTGGCTGTCAAGAGGCAATTGTCTGATTCGATTTTACAACCTGTTTGACTCTGTGATAGAGTTCTTGGAAACTAAAGATACAGAACTGCGCAACAAGCTCATAACATCAAAGAATGATATAGCTTACATGACAGACCTGTATAAATTGTTCAACGACATGAACCTCCAACTGCAAGGCGATGAACTAAATTTAATTAAAACAAAAAATGTCGTTGCTGCTTTCGCAGCCAAACTGCTTCTGCACAAAAAGAATATGGGCAGACGTGAGTTTCACAATTTTCCGAATTTATCAGTATTCTGCAGTAACGACGACTTGTTTGCCTATTGCCAACATTTGGAAAACCACCACATTGACTTCACCGAACGATACCAGGACATTTTAAACTTGGAAATACCAGACTGGGTGTTGGATCCGTTTTCAAATGTCAACACAGCAATGTCACCTCAGCTGGAAGAAGAACTTATAGAATTGACAACAAACGAAGAAACAAAAATCAAGTTCAAAAATGGATATCAAGAATTTTGGCTACAAAAACCGATCCCGCAATTGTACCCTGGATTGTGGTCAATTGTTCAACGATTCTTGATAGCATTCCCATCGTCATATTTGTGTGAACGTGGATTTAGTGCTGTGGCAACGCTGCTTACTAAAAAGAGAAATCGTTTGCGTGTTACCGAACGTGGCGACTTGCGGCTGTTTTTGAGTAAATTGGAACCTGATATCAACAAACTTATTGAACAGCATCAGATTCAACCTTCACATTAGTTTTTATATAAGAATTGATTATGTTTGTTTTATTTTCAATAAAAGATACTCTGTCCGAATACTATAAAGTTGCGTTTCAATAATCAGTTATAAGTACTTAGCGGTTTTTAAGTATGTTTAAAAAGGGGGGCGTTAAAAAATAATTTATTCTTAAAGTGGGCAGTAGACAAAAAAAGGTTGGGAACCCCTGATCTACACTAATATTAGTTGAAGAGTTTGTTTGTTTGAACGCGCTAATCTCAGGAACTACGGGTCCGATTTGAATAATTCTTCCGGTGTTAGATATCCCATTTATCGAGGAAGGCTATAGGCTATATTATATTATCATCACGCTAAGAGTAAAAGAAGCAGAGCAATGCGGGTAAAACCGCAGGGCACAGCTAATATTAATATAATATTAGTACAACAATAAATTCGATACGATATACGCGTCAATATATTCTATAAATAACAATCCCACCAAAAACATTTTCATGTAAAATGTTGCCAAGACGAGCCC